>JXCR01013546.1:0-13162 GCA_002079205.1 Phalaenopsis hybrid cultivar | reverse complement strand
TCAAACTCTTCATTCCTCACTCTCTAATCCTCCACGTCCACCTCTAGGGCTTTCCTTTTCTATAAAAAGTTTCAATTTTGATCCCAATCAACGGTTTCCTATAGATTTGCTAAGTTCAGGCGGCAGAGAGGAGCGGCGGTTCGCTCCAACTTAGCTTTTTAAAGGCTCTGCATCTTTGTTTCGGTTATTTGGGTTTGGTATCGATTGAGGTAGTGTTCTTCGTAGTTTTATAAGGGGAAGGAGAGAGATTCAGTGGCCGGTGGGAAGAAGATGTCGATGATGATTGCGCGGCAGGGGAGGGAGCTTCAGCGCTATACAAGCTGTGGAAAAAGGCTCGTTGTTGGGTGAGTCGATGCTCTGGTTTCCGAAGTTTTTGTTTTTGGAAAAAAGATGGGATTTTGATTCGGTACATTGTGTAAATGATTGATTTGTTCATTGGGTTTTGTTTTATCTTTCTGCTGCATCTGGTTTTTGTGTTTTGATTTGGCTTCATTTGCTTAGTTTTCACGTTTCTAAGCTACTACAGGCTTCAGAATTGTCTACTTTTTCTCCATCTCTTGGATTTTTTGGTGGATTTCCCCTGTCAAAATACGATTTTGATGGGCTTATGTGGAATCTTCATTAAAAAAAATGCCCCTTTCCGTATTTTCAGAACAATTTTACTCTCCAAGTTACAATAGGCTTTGTTTATATTAAAGAATATTTGCAATGAAAAGCTATTGCCGAATGAGTTTAGTTGCAATTGCTGTTTATAATTTTCATTTGCCATGAAGTATTTTGTTATTTTTTTATCTAAGATTTCTTTTTCAATTATACAGATGCATTCCATACAAATTGAAAAAGGATGGTCCTTTCATGGTTGGCATGGATAAAATGGTGCAAGTTCTTGTCATAAGCTCACAAAAGGGCCATGGCATGATGTTCCCAAAGGTAAATTCGTGGGAATGATTACATTAGATTGAAGATGTTGTAGTATTTTAAAATATTTTTCTATTCATGATGTGCCTTTGAGAAATTCTTTTTTAATGAAATTCAGTAACCCTTGGAGCCCTCTTCCTCAGTAAAAAGCTTCAAATTTTCATTATAGCTTTATTTCCATTTTATGTGGGTTATTCAGAAGAAAAATCAATGCCTTTGGTCTTCATTTCCATGTGCTTATGTTATATCAACAATCACTAAACTCTCCACTTTTAACCAAACTGAAATTCTGGACTATCTGAAAAGTTGAAGTTTTGAATCATATGTTGCATTGTATTACTGAAGTTGTGTCATTTCAGCATCTTAACCTAATAAATCATATAATAATTTTGTTTAGGGAGGATGGGAATCAGATGAAACTATGAACCAGGCCGCTTCGAGGGAGGCTATGGAGGAGGCTGGCGTTCAAGGACACCTTGAGGTTAGCATTAGCATCATTATCATTAATATCCTTACTTTGTTTTCTTTATGGCTAATTCAACGATTTCAAAACTGAATTTTTATTTGCTTGCAGGGAAATCTGGGGAGATGGTTATATAAAAGTAATAGGAACAATGTATTCTATGAGGGTACTATGTTTCCGTTAAATGTAACTGAGGAATTGGCTTATTGGCCTGAGATGGAACTTCGGAAGAGGAGATGGGTAAGTAGATGAAATGTAAACCATGTTTAGTTCTATATATATTTTTTTATTAATCTTAATTCTTTGCAGTGTCCTAATAAATGCTTTGCTTTGCTTTGCTTTGGGTTAACAGGTCACCGTGGCTGAAGCCAGGGAGGGCTGCCAACATATTTGGATGAGAGAAGCATTGGAAAGATTGCTCATCAGACTTGAGAGATAGCTTATATTTCTTCTATGGGTGGAGTGGCTTCTGTTTCTGAAACAAAAAACATTAGCAATCAGATAAAAATTTAATGGCTTTTTGGCTTGTTGGCAGCACTGATCGCAGTGCCTTAGATTGGGACAGAACTTCGATGAAAAAGTATTTGTTTGTTCTCGCACGGTTTCAGCAGTTCATGTGATGAATGTTGCGAGAATGCTGATTATGTTAAATAGAAGTAGGGAATTAGAGCTGGCATTTAATGTAAAAAGAGACGTTGCATATTGATTATATATGTGTTTTTTAAGAAAATTAATAGTGCCTTTGGGCAGCTTATGAGCTGCGGTGGCGTTTTGAAAACGCTGAATCACCGTTTGGATCCAGCATTCAGGCAGCATCCAGAAAAACGACATTTGGATTTTACGTTAAACGTGCGCCGTGGGATGAACCCCACTGTCGGCATTTCTGGAAATATTTTGATGAGGTTGCCCTCTTCCCGTATAGTATGCCCTAACCTCTTCGCTCAACGCTCATCTCTCTCAACCCTCAGTTGAGGTTCTTGATCTCAATCTCCGAAGATTTACAAACCGACCACCAAATACCGATGCATTTACATTTCTAACACATATACTTCTACTTTTATATATGTGTCATCTTAAAAATATTTATTATGACTTTTAAAAAAAAATAAATAGTGATATTTTTAATATAATATGAAATATTTAGACGTTATAAATGTAAAGTTTAGATTTTAAATATGCAAAAAACTTAGAATTGGGTGGTGTGCATGTAAATGCCCCCAGACCATCCCCCCGCTCAAAAATATTAAAGTAGTTTGGAAATACCGCATATGTTATTTTTCAAACGCACAAATCAAACAGACAACCAGTTTGTCCGAATCAACTGCTAATCAGCAGCTTATCTGAATAAGCTGTTTATCAACAGATCATCAATAATCTGAAGCTGCCCCAAACAAACCCTAAGTTTATACGGACTGGATGACAAAGAGAATGGGTTTTATGATCTTATGCAAAAGTTTCTTTTCACACTTTTGTTGTAGTGACTCTAAGCTCTAAGTCGTGTTTTGTGGGGACGGCATGGTTTGTGGCCACCGGAAGTGGGGGCTCGACCCAATTATTCTTAAGAGAAACAAGTGTTACAATACACAAAAGACTCAATAACATCACAAATACAACCCAAAAGATAACAAAAAAACAAACAGAACAGAAGCAATACAATACAAAAGAAAACAAAAAAAACAATCAGGACTGACGGAGAAATAACACAATAAGAAGCATAAACAAACAAAAATTCAACAAAAACATCAAATGAACAAAAAAAAAAAAAAAACAACATCGATAGAAGGAAGAAGCGGAGAACGTCAAGTTATTGCATCCACCTAAAAACAACTATAATCGAGCTCAACGGTGGCAATGGAAAGCAACGACAACTCTATGAAGAACAAGAAGGGAAAAATCCTTGAACAAGCACATCATGTCTCCATCAGTATTAAGGAAATTTGAAATAAAAGATACCATCTTTAAAGAAAAAAAATAGCCAAGAGAAGGCAATAAACAATGAAAGATTAATAAAATAACAATAGACACGAAACAAACTAACTAAAGATGAAAAATAAAATAAGAAAAACAAGGGCTCAAGAACTTATCAACAGAAGGACCATTAAAATTCCAACCAAATATAGTGAATATTCTAAATCAAAAACCTTAAATATTCAAAATATGATAGAATTTTAATGTATGGATAGAATTCATCATAACAAAAATAATCTCAAAAAGATAAAAGAGAATAAAAATAAATATGTTCAAAACTACTAAGATCAAGAGAAGTATCAGATCAAAAGTTCAAGAGCATATCTGATCAAAACAGTGCAAAATATGAAAATAAAATACTGAGTTGAAAACCACAAAGAATAAGGAAAGAAGCAAGAAAAAAAAAAACACAACCAAGATAGCATTAAGGAATCCAACACCAACACAAAAATACCAAATAGAAAAAGGAGAGAAAAACAATAAATCTCAAAAATGATTCAACAAAACATAATCAAGACCAGAAAGGTAACAAAACAAAAAAAATTATAAATATTATAAAAATTTCTCAAATTATATAGAATATCTTGCTTAATTCTCTACTTTCTTTGTTTCTCCTTCACCAACTAATGAGTATAAATGATAAGAACCTCAATAGGGGTAGAAATATTCCTAGAAGTTTACTTTTTTTTTTTTCAAATCATATAGAATAAATAACAATTCGAATAGCCAAAAGATGCAATTTTTTTTTTTCAAAATAATATTATATAAATAATAGAGAATTTGATAAGTATCATTAGGAAGAATAAAGTAATAACCATTAGAAATGCATTTATTAAGAATATAATAAGAAAAAAGATTAAGTAAATAGGTGGCTACGAGTTTCAATTTCATAATAAAAAATTTCAAAAAGAATTAACAGATATGCTTCTACTAATAAGAATATCACTAGTTTTAATGCTACTATAAATAATTTTTTAGTAGTGAACAACTCATTTAATTGAATATCTCTTAAATCAAATCAGTTTAAATCCATCAACACAAGGTAAACTTTTATAAATGAAGCAATAAATCTCCGTATGAGAATAAATATTCAAGTCTAGGCACAAATAAGCTTAAATCAAGCACCTAAAACATAATAGCAAATTTTGAGATATTAATTGGATGCCAAATAATCTAAAAATTTATGAGTTTACAATCAATTAGTGTTTTGATGAAAAAAAAATTTGATGAGCTCTAGATCCCTTAATTTTTACATTATTAAGGGACACAAATACTTCGAGTCTGCTGATGCAGTGTTCTGAATTGTAGTGATAATTACCGAGGATACACTATCACAATTTATAAATGAACCCATTTTTCCACATGAAATAGAGAAAATATCTGGATAATAAATTGAAGAGACATCTGAGGTCTTAATGATCTAGAAACTTCCATTCGACCATCACAACCAGATTGTCATTAACAGCTATTATGTCTGATCCACAATCATCATACCACCGCCATTCGACCATTACTATCAAATTACTATTACTATCATCCAATCGCTGCTTTTGGGTCATCTTCTTCAACCCACCATGATGTCGGTACTTCACCATTATTTAATCATCTTCATCCAACCACCATCATCTGACCATAACCATCTGGCCACAAATGACATTTCACTGTCACCGATTAACCACTATTTGATAGTTGTCATTTGACATATATCATTAAACCATCATCATCAAACCACTGTCATGAGATTAGCATCATTCAACTATTATTGTTGAGATATCGCCACCAATGCACTGCCTTGGTTTGATGTTTATTATGTCTATATCTAATTTATTTTTTTCCGAGAAAATTTAGAAGCAAAACTTAATATATCAAGGATAAGAGATTACAAAAATTTATCAAAGATGCTATAAATAAATAATTGTAGTAGTAGCTCTAACACGAAATAAATTCATAATTTATACATATTTAGTATTTTTCATCTCTTTTCATACATGTGATAAAGAATGTCGCAAACCGAATGTTGAAATCAATGTATAGTCCATGTGATGATTAAATTAAGACCAACAAAAAAAGCACATGAAAGAATGCTACGCCATGCAAATTGAGAACAAAATATATTGGTCATTCCCCAAGTCATTTAAAACAATGCTCATTTGTAAATCACACTTCCTCATTCAGTATAGAATGTCAAAATAATTTATGATTGAAAGAGCAAGCATTAGAAAAATAATAGATTTTTGGGATGACACGCATGATTTGGACCCAAATCATCACCACTGTAGCCAAAGTTGCTCAAACGAGCTCCATTATTGAAATAGACTATACAAGTGCCTTTAAAATATTCAAATATATTTAGAAAGGACACCTACATTGCCTGAGTCCTATGGCAGAACTGATGACAGAAAGTTCAAGATAACAATATGAACTTATATGTACTAGAATAAAATATGAAAGCTCAACGTACATTATTATTATTATTATTATTATTGTATGATTTTTTCAAAGCTTTTGATTAAAGAGTTGGTCGATGGCGCACGGGAATGGTATGAAGAGAGGTTTATATATATACAGTGTTATTACAATGAAGATGGAGAACAATTACAATGCTAAACTCCATCATTTGGAGGTCACATCTGCTTCTACCTCCATTGACAATATTATAAATTTGAACTCATTGGTATATCACCAACGCATGTTCATCAATATACTTGAAGTTCTAAGACTATTTAGCATTTCTTTTTGAAACTGTAAGTATAATATACCCTTTCTTGAAATAATCATTTGATTATATCTATTTGGTAGGAAATGCATGAGTACAACCATGTCTTCACACATTCAACTAGTTAGAATTGCTAAATTGTAATTTAAGAAATTTTTTTTTTCTTATTTGGAGTGATTTACTACATGTATTATTAAGCATTTCATGAAGTGCCAACAAGTTATATTGGTTGTACTACTGCTTTTCTTGGATTCAACATGGATGTACACCATGTGTTTGCCCACTACATTACTTAATAAAATCTCTTAAATATTTTCTGAATAACTCCATATACAAGAATAACTAAATTTTACTTTAAGAGGCATTTTTATTTTAATGGTTTACTGCATGTATTATTCGGTATTTCATCAAATATAACTATATTGTACTGGGTACACAACTATTTTTCTTGGGTATGACATATTTGTACATCATTTGTTTACTCACTACATTATTTTATAAAGTATCTTAAATATTTTCTTAATAGCTCCATATATAAGATTATTGAATATTAATTTAATATATTTTTTTTATTTTTTTAGTGATTTATTGTATGTATTATTTAGCATTTCATGAAGTACAACCATGCTATATTGGTTATACTCATGCTTTTATTAGGCTAAACACGGTTGTACATCATATGTTCACTCACTTCATTATTTAATAAAGTCTCTTAAATATTTTTTGAACAAAACAATACATAAGAATTATTGAATTTTACTTTAAGAGGCTTTTTTATATTGGTTTATTGCATGTGTTATTTAGCATTTTATGAAGCACAATCATGTTGTACCACTTGTACTCCTTTATTGGGTTAAACATGATTTTGTTTAGTCACTACATTATTTAATAAAACTCTTGAATACTTTTTTGAATAACTACATCTATAATAATTGTTAAATTTTACTTTAAGAAGTTTCATTTTTTTCTGGACATGGTCTACGGTACGTATTATTCGACATGTCATTTAGTACGGTACGTATTATTCGACATGTCATTTAGTACGGTACGTATTATTCGACATGTCGTTTAGTACAACCAAATTGTACTGGTTATACTTCTAAATTTCATGAGCATAACATGATCTTACACCATATTTTACTTACTTCTTGAATGAGAGTTCTTAAATTTTACCTTCTCAAATGGTTGACGTTGTAATTATTATACACTTTCTACATTATTTACATAAAAGATAATGAACTTATGAATATGTAGGTCTTCGTGCTAGACTTGTATGAAATGATACAGTTCTTGTGAATTTTGAACTAATTACAGAAAAATTATTTGGTACAATTGTTCATAATGAAAATGTGGTGTATAATCTCTTACTGCAGTTATAATAATTCATGTGAATTTAGTATTCAAAAGGATCATATGTTCTAAACACAATAAATATGAAATTAAAATATTTTTTATGCAGAAAAGCTGATTTTAAAAAATGACTTAGGGTGTGTTTGAGGAAAAAGTTTTCGGCCAGGGTACCGCATGAAAAATTGTGTGTTGTGTCCAATTAAAAATCGCCACGTGGAAATGCAGGGCCCACCACCAAAAAAATTAAAATTTTAATACATTTACCATGCGACCCAGCTCGAGTCTCGCCCAAGCCTCCGAAAAACTAAAACCAAAACTTATTGCGCCCCAAATACGAAACGTCAGATCATTGCATCAAAACGAAAATCGCTGCCCGAGAGTCGAGCATCGTCTCTTTCGTCATTCACCATCCGTTTAGGGTTTTTCATTGCTTTTCTGAATCAGATAGCTTAGGGTTTAAGGTTGTCGTTCGCCGGTAGAAATACATTCGCTCTTTCTACTTACCTAGGAGTTTAAGAAGATAAAAACCGAGTCAAGGCGGACGGAAACCAAAGAGCATCCTATGAGAATGGAAACCGAAGAGCTATGAAAATGGAAATTGTAGAGCCTATGAAAATGGAGATTGAAGAGCGCAAGAAAAATGAAGCCAAATAGCGTAAGAAGGACTTCTAAGAGAGTTCATCTAGGTAATTTTTTTATTTTTGTGGTTGTGCTTTCATTGAAAAGTTTATGTTAACTGAGTTAAGCACTTCATCCTATAGTATTTTTGTGCATAGTTCAAATTAGGCACTGCATAATTGAAATAAAAAACAAATCATTCAGCAGTATCACAGTAGTTTGAACTAAATGTCACCACATGTTCACCCAAAAACATCAATATAGCACAATATCAAATCTAGTTAACATCAATAGTGTCATTGTATTTGTTAAATAACAGCAAACTAACACCAAACTATCACCACAGTCACACCAAAATCATATCGAATCAATACACAGAACAACACCAAAATAACACTATAATAATACCTAAATAATACTAGAACAATACCTTAATTTATTAAATAACACCAAACTAACACCACAGTCACACTAAAATCATACCGAATTAACAATTCGAACACCACTGAAATAATACCATAATAATACTTAAATAATACCATAACAGTACTTTAATTTGTTAAATAACACCAAACTAACACCACAATCACACCAAAATCAAACCAAATTAATACACATAACACCACTGAAATAACACCATACTAATACCTAAACAATACCAAAACAATACCTCAATAACGCTTAAATATCACCTCAATGACACCAAAATAAACCTTCTCTTCCAAAACCTTGAACCCTAAACACGCTAATAAAGACTAAATGACACTGAAATGAAACTTAATAATGACTAAATAACACTTAATATTTGTTGTCTTATATTTTTTGTAGGTTTGTAAACTCAAGGTCCATGATCTTCCTTTTATTAATGATATTATTTAGAGAATTGATCTGTGATATGACTATGCTTAATGTGGTATGTGATGTGAAATATGTTTTTGTGCATATTGTGAAAATTTAATAGATATTCTATATATTTTTTTCTATGTTACAGGTTTGCGTTCTTTTTCAAACACAAAATCTAACACTCATCTACAATAATTTTTCGCTATTCTATGATATTTTCCGATGCAAATGAGACGGTAATCCGACCCTAAGATTCAACGTCGAATATTTTCAGACTCAAATTTCGACGCAAGTTACATATAAAAAAATCTAACGCTAATATGACGCAACAACCAATGCAATTTATTTGCGTCGGAATTTTTTTTATATAAATTAGACGGAAATAAAATTATCGACCCCCAATTTAACTTTGGAAAAAATCAGACGAAAATCATACGCAAATCCAATGCTAACCTTTAAATATCATCAGATTTGCGTCTAATCTATCTGACTCAATTATGTTAAAATTCATGTAGTTCCCCTTTAGGAGCGATAATAGAGTTGCTCATACATGTGCCAAAATGCCAAAAGATAGAAGCTTTATTACTACTCAGGTTAATGATCTTGATCTTCTTTCTATTTTTTTTGTAAGAGACAAGGCTCACATTGTAAATGCCCATGAGACATAGTTTTTGTACTCTTTTTTGTAGCTTTTTTGCTTTATTAATGCAATACACACAATTCAGAAGTACAAGCCATCGGTTACAATGTCTCAATGATCGAGCCATTGGTAAAGGTGGGGAAGCTAGATGTCAGATTGGTTCTCTGGGACGAGATGAAAACCGTTGGTTTTAGGCCAAACTTTGGTCATTATACGATAATGGTTGAATCACATGCTAAATCTAGCCGGCTTAGGGCCCGTTTGGGGCAACTTATTGAGGGCGGCGACGTTTTGAAAATGCCTCGTCCCTGTTTGATAAATACGTTCGCACGGGCTTATTCCTCATGTACAACATCCACGTTCGATAAATCCTTTATGTGGTTCGACGCAGTGAGAGCCCCGCGTCCGGCGTTAGCGATCCGCGTTGCCCTAGGAATTTCGGGGGTGCCCTCGATCTCCCTCGCCTTCTTCCTCGCTGGAATCCTTTATGGTTCATCGCCCTAGAGGAGATCGAACATTCTTCCTTTCCAATTTTCTTTCCTGATCATCAGGTGTCCTTTCGATTTCCCTACCTGCGATCCTTGGAAAGCTTCCTTTCGATTTCCCTGCTATGATCTTCTTTCTGGCAAGTGTAGATGCAAGAAATGAATTTTTTTTTTTCGGGTGAAATATGAGTACATTACGAGTTTTTAGCTATAACCCAGTTGAGATTTATGGCATGAGGTGGTTTTTGGCATCCTCTAGTTTTTGGCTTTTTCCTTGGTTTTTGGGTTTAGGCCAATTGAGATGTGTTTCATTTTCTATGCCCCAATATTTTGGCATTTTATCTGGTTTTAGATTTGGGTTGCTAGCTGCAATCCTTAGAAAACTTCCTTTTCACTGATCCTTTTTCTGGGAAGTGTAGATACATGAAATGATTTTTTTTTTGTATGAAATATGAGTCCATTAAGGGTTTTTAGCTATAGATATGTGGCATAATTTGTTTTTGGCATCCTCTGGTTTTTGACATTTTCTCTGGTTTTTGACATTTTCTCTGGTTTTGACTCTGTTTGTTTGATGAGAGGTATTGGCTCCGGTTTTAAGCAAATTGGTCAAGGTATTATTGTTTAGCTGCAGTTTGTGTGATGGAGAATTTGCAGGAATTTGCAGGAATTTCTGTTATGCAGGAATTTCAAATAACCCAATGTTGATTTGGTTATACGTTGAAGATTATGTCTTGGTTCATGAAAATGCATCACAAATCATTACGAAATTATTTATTCTTCTATGAAAGCATACTAGCGTGTAATTGTAATGTTTCAAACCTATATTTACCTCGTCATTAAGATTATACTCTTATTTTTCATTTTATGTTAAGAATGGCAATGATTATAACATTGGGGAGTTAAGTACATATAAGGAGGCTCTGTTTTTATATGAGGCAATGGTCTTTCCGTAGATGCTTTCATCTTTGATATATGAGGAGGCTTTTTTTTACATATATAAGGAGGCTTTGATATAATGAGGCTTTGTTTTTATAAAGAGGCTTTGTTTTTATATGAGGCAATGGTTATAGCATTGGGGAGTTAAGTACATATACAAGGATCCGAATTAACTGCTTTTGGTTTAGGGTTCATATGCATATGCGAGGCTTTGTTTTTAATATTAGATGCAAGAATGATAATTATACAGCTTACAAATTTTATATTAAGCATTTCTCACAATTTTCAAGCTATCAAAATGGGGGAACGGAAGAGAAAAACTGGCATTCGGTTTTTAGCCAACATGGATATGATTTTATGATACAAATTATGTGTATATATTGTTGTTAAAGAATATTTCTCGAATGTAACTTGCAAGTAAAGAAAATGCATTGTAAATACATTCCGTTTTTTTTATAGGCTGGTTGAATTCGTACATATGTAATCTTACAGATTTCCTTAATAAAACTTTCGTGGATTGCCTTCTATGGACATAGGTCATTGGCCGAACCACCTAAATCTCTTGTTCATTTGTTTTTTTTTTTTTAATTGAAATGTTGTAAAAATGATGTTGGATGTCGGTGTTTATTTATAATATGATCTTTTTTTTAAAATTGCAAAGGATAAAGAAGTTTTTATTACACATTTAGAGAATACTTACTTTCCTTTGTTCCCTAGAGTTCAATGTCTACGGTGAATGAAGGGGGTTCCTCTGCAATGTGAGATAAATAAGTTATCCATATATTTTGCAATCTATGTATAAAGAAAATTGAACTGGGGAACATACCAACCACGTATTTCAATAAGAAAGGTTGGCAAAATATTGCTAAGAGATTCAAAGAATTGACTGGAAAAGATTACGGCATGCTTAAATTCAAAAACAAATGGGACCAATTGAAGAAGGAATGGAAAATATGGAAGGATCTGAAACATGGATCTACTGGGTTGGGATCACGTTAAACGAACTATAGATGCTCCAGATGAATGGTGGGCTGAAAGATTGGAGGTAATAAATAAAAAAATTGTTTTGTTAATTTCATTATCTTTTGGTTAATGCTTAAACACATATATTAAATGCCATATGTTTCAGGTAATGCCAACTGCCAAAAAATATAGTCAGTGCGGAATTGAGTCAGAGTTCGAGGAAAAACTGGACATAATATTTAAGGGGGTTGTCGCGACTGGAAAGAATTCATTCAACCAAAGTTAATTGGGATTTTCAGGAATACCAAATGAATTACCACCTGAACAGGTAATAGCTGATTAAGAAGGGCCTAATATTAGCCAAAAGGAGATGGGAGAGTCTAGTTCCATATCCAAAAGGCCTAGGCTTGGCAGGAGGAAGAAAGAGATGGATAGTTTCATGAAAAGCTCATTTCATGAACTAATTGTTGTTTTTTCAACTTCACCTCCCCCAGACAACACCTTCTGGGACTACGTTGTCATTTTAGACGCTATTCCAGAACTAGTTGTTGTTATGCGCTTTCAGACAAAATGTGTTAAAAAACTTGAGGACCCTACTCGTCGGCAAATGTTCATGGTTATACGGCCCAAGCTGCGCATTGAATATTTACGTGTTTTAGTAGAAGAATGAGCATGTTTTGTATTAACCTGTCAGTAGATGTATTTCATTTGATGTACTTCATTTTCTGATGCTTGGAATTTCATTTTATGTACATCATTTATTGATGTTATGTATTTCAATTATGTCATTTTCTAGATGCTTTCTTCACTAGATGTATTTCATTTATGTCATTTTCTACTAAATTATTTCATCCTGATGCATTTATAATTTAAGGATTGATCCACTACGAGAACGTCGTAGAAGAATGACATGGGATGCAACAATAGCGATATTATTGTCGGAATATTGCCGCTCCAACACTAGACGGATACCACACATGACGTACTCATATGTTGGGGACAAATGGGTGGGTGAGATGCTTGATGGACATCCAATAAGGTTCAGCAGTATTTTTCGAATGACTGCACCCGTTTTTATGAATCTTATATATGAACTATGTTGTAACCACGACCTCCAAGGTTCTTCTAGAACGACCACGAGAGAGGTGTTGACTATAGCATTATATATTCTCTCACAGAATGATACGGGCTTCAATATTGCTGATGATGATCCAATTATTGACTCCCTATAACCTTCAGGATCTCTAGTTGATAATGAGATC
>JXCR01013543.1:80560-119048 GCA_002079205.1 Phalaenopsis hybrid cultivar | reverse complement strand
CTTCTTTAAGCTATGGTCTTCTTCTGGTTCCATGTCTAGGTCAACTTTGAAGAAGGGAGTGAGGCTCTATTTATAGAGTTCATGTTTTAAGTAATGAAGGAATTCATACCACTTCGATCAAACAATATGGGGACATTCCCTCGATCGTATGATGTTTTGTGGATATTTAAGTGTCTTAATGATGTAAGAATTGAGTGAGTTTGAGATTGTTAGATTTGTTTTATCAAGACGCTCAAGGTCTGCTTGGGACAGGTCTGAGCATATATATATAGACAACTTGATAGATTTTAGGTAATATTTAATAATTCTATTTGTTTTTTGTTTGTATATATGTCTATGTAATTTGTTTTGTGTTGATGAAAAGAAAATAATGGATGGAAATTTATATTATATTTGTGCAATTTGTTGCATGCAGTTGTACAAAATGTGATTATTCTTTTATATCATTTTAATTTATTATAAGTTTGCATTTGATTTGCGTCTGATTTTTTTTAATGCACATTAACATTGATCAATTATGATGATAAATCTGCAATCGACAAAAATCAAATGCCTTTTTTGTAGCTAGATTTTACGATCACAAGAATTTCATCGTAACATTCTAAAGAAGGATATTTCGAACGCAACATCCACCGCAAACATTCACATCAACAATTCTCGACAATAGTTATCTTTGTCAAATGCATTTTTGTGTCAAACATTTTATCGACGTAAATCTGTGAGTAATAGGGATTTGCATAAGATTTTTGCCCAATTAATGGTGGAAATGTCTGATGTTATCTGCAAAATGTCTGTAGTGTCGTGTTATTACGATCTGATTTTTCAGCTCTTAATATCTCTATCCTGTATTGCATGAATTGTTGGCATTCTCTTCTCCTGTTAAATTTTTGTTTATTTTTATTTATACAAAAAACTGTCTTATAAAGAGAAGATATTTGTGAAATTAGATCTCTATTACTTTAATGTCTCTGATTCATTCTATTTTTTGGTGATTTAAGTTGCATTGTAAATGATAAATTGGGTGATTTTTCCCCTATCATCTAAACTTATTGATCTAATATATTGTGTGGATTGCTCTAGAATTTTCTAAATTCCTAATATTAGTATTTTCTTCAGTTGATTTATTCAGAAACCCCTTAATATCATTTATGTTTACTTGGTAGAGCTCTCTATAACAATGATTGGTTGGATAAATTTCCATTATGGAGCCCCTTTCCTTGGACCGCTCACCAATTCTTATGTTGCTTGGAAACAATATTACTTCTTTTTTTAGATTTATGTAAATGTTACCTGGATAGGAATCCAAATTTTCTCAACATTATCTCTGAAGCCTGAACTTTGCTTGTGATGGATGACCGTCACTTTCCTTTTTCCAATAAATTGAAGTCAGTTAAGGTGGGTCTTAAAAAGAGATAAATGGAAATCATATAAATTTCTTTTCAATACCATTTATAATCTTGAGATCCAAATAAAAAACAATTTCATTTCTAGCAAGATTCTCTCAATAAGGACCTTCTTGCTAAAGTTTTTAATGTTCAACAGAAGCTTATTGAGGCATCACCACACACGCTTAATCATCTAAGGGTGAATCTGCTATGAAATTTCTCTATTATACAGTTAAAATTAGAGATAATAAAAGTTCTTTCAAAGTGCTTGCCTCTATATATGGTACTCTTACCACTCAATATAGCATTGTTAATGAAGTTGTGGAGTGCTTTTTTCTTTAACTAGCCCGGAGAACCTATCTTACTTTATGAATTATCTCATTGGATGTGTCCTGAACTCCTCAGTGTCTTTTCTGATGAGAATTTAAGTCATTCTTCTTTAGTATTGGATTTGATAAAGCTTCCAGGCCAGATGATTTTACTTCTAAAATTCTTAAAGACTTTTGTGATNATTTTACTTCTAAAATTCTTAAAGACTTTTGTGAGAACACTAGTTTTCCTTGCTTTGATGCTATCAAGTTCATTTTTAATACTGCTAAACTACCTACTAGAATAAAATACTCTGCAATCACTCTTATTCCAAAATCTTACCAAGTTGAATGTCTTGCAGCTTGTTGGTATAACTCCTTATGTAGCCATATCAACAAAGTTATTACTAAACCAATTCCTGGCAGGTTAAAAACTCTTCTACCTTGTATTATTCATTATATCATAAATTCAATTCAAGTGTATTAATCACAACAATCAAAATTTTTATCTTCTCATATATGATGATGATTTCTTATCTTTAACAAGGTCTCTACTAGCAATATCAACCCTCTCTCTCAAGTCCATTCAAATATAATGCCAATATAATTATTAATCACTCAAAATTTTCTATTTGTTTTCCAAAGAAGTTGAGAATCCGACTAAATTATAGATTTGTTATTCTCTTGGTTTTCATTTCAAACCTCTATTGGCATCATTATTAAGTCCACAAAGCTCAAGAATACTAAATGGTATAAGATTATGAATAAACTGCTTTCTTGACTAGTGGCTAGAATAAAGAAGATTCTATCCATTTTTAGTATATACCAGATTATCAAAATCTCTATATAAAGCTATCTTCACTCTTGATTTAAATCTATTATAATCTCTAAGTGATTAAGGAATAAACTCTCTTACTTGATTATTAATTTTTTTTCTATTGGAATTGATAGAAGTAAATTGCATATTATAAGTTGGAGAACAATCACCAAACCCAAAAATTTTCAAGCGCCTAGTCTCACAACCTTGACTTAGTTAATCTTATGTGTAAGGCCAAATGTATTTGGAGACTTTATAATGTCAAATTCTATCTTACCTCTTAGTTACTTAATTTTATGAATCCCTTTGGTTTGAAAGAAATAATAAATGTTCAACATTAGAAAAATCTCTCTTGCAAGTTGCTGCAAGATTAGAAGAGTCTTTGACTTTCAGATTACTTATAATAGTAACTTATCATACTTTTTTCATCCATAGCTGGAGGGATCTACCCTAAATGAAAAATATGATAGCATCATCTTGAATATATTCAATTGCCCGATGAATGTTGATGTTTCTCATATGATTGATAACAAGTCTTAGCCTCTTGCTATCCATCCTTTTACCTTGGTTGTTGCATTCAACTTATCAAAAATGGTCTTATTTTGAAATCTTCTTTAAATTTTTTATTGATGGGTGAGAGCATATACTTTCACAAATACATTTATTACTCTCAATATAACAATATTCCTTTAGTTGATTAGAGTATACTCCTCTGGTTTGTAAAATAATCTATTAAATATGCCGCCACGGCTTGGAAATTTCTCTTTAATGGCCTTAAAATCAAATATATCATTATCATTAAGGTTTCCAACTTGATTCGTAATGTTTTATCTATAATTCTCATGTTGACACTCATTCTAACTTATTTTTTAAATACCATTCTTACTTTCTATTATCCAGGATGTAATTCCTTATGATTTTTTTTTTTTTATAATTATTCTCAAGTGTCGGTTCATAGTGATACTCTTACTTATATGATTTTCAAGAGATTTTTCTTCTTAATCTTCATGTGGTGGTTCACTAAATCTAGCTTGAAAGGGATGGCAAAATTTAATGATGAAATCAATCCTACAAATACTCTTTTGAATAACATTTGATTTGTCATTAAGTAAGAAAGTAGAAAGTGAAATATTATTATGGAAAGAATTCCTCCAATCATACAAAATCAATAAAATTTATTATGAATTTTTACTACTTTAAGTTGTTATCCTTTTTTGTATGAATCATCTTGCCCATATTGATGTATTATTTTGGGTTGTATGTTCCTGAACATTTGCTCTTACTATGTTTTGGGTCTTTTGTGGTTGGATTGCAAGATGTTTTATTATATTAAGGTTGATTCACTTGCTTGGTTAAGCTTTTAAACTGCACATTAAATTACACATACTACACTTAGTAGCCTCTTAGTGTGGGTTGTTAAAGCTTTTTGGTTGATGTTATCTCCTCTTATGGTACTTTAATGAGCTATGATGATATCTTTTCTCTTCATTGGGACTCAACCATTTTAGGGACTATATCACATATTTTTCTGGTGTCTCTTGTCCGTTTAGGTGCCTCGACTTTGAATTGGGTGAGAATTGCTTATTTCTTCTAACTGGATTACATCATAAGGTGTAGGCAATGAACCTTATTGGGCTAGAAGTAAGGTTGTTTTATTGTATTATGGTTGGTTCACTTGCTTTATTCAACATTTATATTATATGGATACTGCATAAGTGGCTTCATTGTGTCAGTTATGGCTGATTTTTGAATTCTAGTGTCTCTTTTTTTGGTGATTTTTTATGAGCCATGATGATATCCATCTTCTACATTGGGAGACGATCGTTTTAGGAAAATACATCATATGTTTGCTCAGTGTCACTTCTTATGTATGTTGTTTACCTGTTCTTTAAAATCTCTTTAATCCATATGGTTTGGATTTACTTCTTAATGCTCATGTTCTAGATTGCCTTCCCTTCTGATTATGTTATGTACTATAAGACTATTTTTACCCACTGTTAGTGCTCATGTTGGCAGTTTACTTGGTTGTTTCCAATAGTTAGTGGAGTCTATTTTTTATTTTTGCATTTAAATGTATTTCATTGGTTACTTTGGTATATACTTAAAACCTAGATGGAGTCCATTTGTCACTCAAACACATGGATTACCAGAGCTCACTTGTGTTTTCCACTATTTTGATGTATTTACTTATAGTCTTTTTTTCTCTTTTTTTTTTTTTTCATTTATCATCATTTTACTTAATATAATTTTGGGTGTGGCCCTCAAATTCCTAAGAAAATGTTTTATTACTGAAAGTCATATCAAAGCATCATATAATTGGGTTAATTGAAATATTTTTTTTTCATTTTTCTTTGGATCAGAGTGAATGCTAATCAGTGTGCTATAAGTTTGAGTACTACTTAAAAGACGTTGAATCAATTTATTTGACCTAATGTTGTTGACTTCAAAAATTTAGGCAACTCATATTTAACTAGTTATTAAAAAAAATTAGTTACTAATATGTTAATAGTAAATTTTATCTGGTGGCATCTAATAATTTGCTAAACATTTTTTTACTTCAAATGAGATGCTCATTATTTCAATATTTTGCTAACTATTATTAAATTAATAATAATGTTATTATTTCTATGAAAATTCAATCATCGACTAGATATAATAATGAAGTTCATCTTGATCATCTGATTCATATCATCGTTTATATCTAGTAATTTTTAACCTAAAGTATAATCATACAGTCTTCCCTGATGATGGCATGCCATAATTATGCTTCATTTGACTTGTCTCTCGTTATAATATCCTCAATCAAAGGACATATCAGACTAGTAGAATTTTATCGTGAGCTATAAATATATTGTTCAAATTCATAACTTTGGAGATTTATTCATCTCTTATATTCAATCAATAGACACGTTGCTGCAGTAGTTGCATTCTATTTAAGGATTTCAGCCTTTTTTGTGGTTTCTCTAGTTATCCTGATTATTGAACATTCTCATAGATGTTCTACGCCTAAATTGGTAAATAAATGATTGAAGTTCTAGTAGTTTATATGAGAAAATCTAGACCATATAGAAAAAAGAAATCTTGCCAAAAGAGAAATTTAGAGATCTTAAGGCAAAAGCAACCTTTTTTCAAGGTAAAAGCTACATATTTTAGAAAATGGGTGCGTGTTGCATATACTTTGAGCACTTATTTACAGCATAATTAGCACAAGCAACATTTCTGAACAAAGGAAAGTGAAGAACTGAACAAATTTAATCTTACTTGAGCAAATCAAAAGCACTCTCAACTTCTTCATGCTTCTTTTCACCCGCTAACTACGTATGAATTTCACTGCCAATCTCAACTGTGCTATAGCCTGGCATTTTCCTCAGCCGTCTTTCATTAATCCATCTTTTGACCACTTCAACATTATTCCATCTACCACCAAAAGCATACATATTAGCCATCAGATTATAATATCCAGAATAGGTAGGATCAATCTCAAGTAATCTCTGAGCTACCAAATCCCCCAACTTGAAATCTTCATGTAACTTGCAACCAGAAAGCAATGCACACCAAACATGAGGGTCGGTCTGCATTGGCACCTCTTCAATAAGGTTTAAAGCCTCATGTAATTTGCCGGTTCGAGCAAGCAGATCAACCATAATGCAATAATGTTCTGATTCAGGAGTGACACCATAAGCATCGATCATGCTGCCAAATATTCTTCGACCTTCTTCCACCATACCATTATGACTGCATACAGATAAGACTGAAATAAAGGTAATGCTGTTAGGCTTGATGGAAGATTCAACCATGTATTCAAATGTTTCTATGGCCTTGAAACCAAAACCATTAATACCATAACCTGCAACCATTGAGCTCCAGAGAACCACATCTTTCTCAGAACTACCTTCAAAAACTTTTACAGCATCATCTAAGCTGCCACATTTAGAATACAAGTCCAAAAGTGCAGAAGCCACGTAAACTTTATCACTGAAACCGGATCTAATCAAGTATCCATGCAAGCAATGAGCTTGGCATAAGAATGCTAAATGTGAGCATGCCACAAGCACCTTTACCATTGTCACAGCATCAGGACACAAATCATCAAGCAGCATGGCTTTGAAAAGCTTTAAAGACTCATCAGCAAAGCCATTCTTAGCACAGCCATCAATGGTGGCTGCCCATGTGACAACATCCTTATTAGGCAATCGATAGAACAGATTAATGGCTTCCATGTAGCACGAACAGTTCATGTACATATATATCAGTGATGTGGCGACTGATTTATCTAATTCAAACCTCAATTGAATGGCAAGCCCATGCAGCTTTCTTCCTTCAGGAAGATCACGAGACAAAGAGCATGCCTGCAGAGCACCAACCATTGTGACAGAATTAGGCTGCAATCCCTTCTCAATCATCCTTTTATAAACCATCGATGCAACAATAGGTTCACCGTTATGAGCATAACAAGATATCATACAGCTCCAGCTGATCACATCCGTCTCCGGCATTGTCTCGAATAACTTTCCTGCAATTTTAATTTCTCCCATCTTTGAATAAAAGCTTAAAAGTGAATTCATGAGAGAGATATCATGAAAAAATCCCATCCTAAGTAAGAATCCGTGACAGCATCTTCCTCGGCGAAGGTCTCCCAGCTGCCCTAATGAAGAAACCACACTTACTAGAGTTACGGGATCAGGAATGGCATGCTTTTCAAGCACCATTCTGGAAAAGAATGCTATCGCCCTTTCAGCATCACCATTCTGCAGGTATCCAGAGATCACGGAAGTCCAAAGTACAACATCTGATTCCCTCAAGCCGTCAAAAACCAGGATAGCATCCTCCATCTTACAGCACTTGGCATACATCTCTACAAGTGCTGCCGCGACGTATACATCGGAATGGTAGAAATCTGTTTTGACGGCGACAGCATGGATGGTCCTGCCATGACGAAGTTCAGAGAGCGCTGCACAGGCCTTGAGGGCAATAGGTAGTGTGAATGCATCCAGGTCAGAGGGCTTGGCAGCCATGCGTCGTAGAAGGCGAAGTGTTTCAACCCATTGCTGCGCTCGGCAGTGGGAACGAAGCATGGCATTCCACAGGAAAGAGTTTCTGTGGAAGATTTCATCGAATAGCTTGCGAGCAACGAAAGAAGAAATGAATTTGCCATAGGAGGAGACCAAGCGAGTGGCAAAGAAGCAATCAGCGGCCGAGAGAAGACCACTGCGGAGGATGAAAGAGTGTAACTGTGTGATGGATTTTGCGTTGGTGCTGGCTTCTAACAATTGGGAGATGAGCTCTCTTCCACTACTCATTACATCCCATCGCACCTTAATAGCTTTCTAAAGTAAAGTCTGGATATATTCTGCTCATTAACCTCAAAAGAAATTAATTCCAGGCCAAATACTTCTGTATAGTGAAAACGTACGTATATACCACCCAAAACTGATAAAATTTCATATTTAACACCTCCAACATAAATTTTACTTAAATAATACCCAAAACTTTCTAAAATCTCTGCCACTTTGTTAGCACCACGATCTTCGTCAAAACAAACTCATCGTCACCAGGCCCCTGAGGGGCTGTTTGGGGCAGCTGCGCAGAAGCTGCTGTTGATAAGCTAGCTGTCTGTTTGTTTTTTGCAGTTTCAAAACAGTTGTGCTGCATCTGTTTCTGAACGAATGATCATTTTGCCCATGTATATTAATTTTGTTTGCAACAGAACTGCCATACTAATATATATTATACTTTAGAATAAAAAATTAAGTGCAGAGCATTACAAAAAAAAAAAAAACATCTCACTTAACAGTGAGTATCATTATTACTAAAAATAAGAAAATTTTTATTAAAATAATATTTAATAATATGATAATATTATTTTTAAAATGCAGACGACGTATGTCACAAACTACGCCATCCTTCCGGGATACTATCCATTGTCGATTACTCTCGGCGGTGAAATCTGCTAGTATGTCTGTCCAACGAAAGAAGTCACAGTTATCTGTGATTCTTCGCTTGTACGTGTAGAACTATCTCACATAGTTATGTAGCTGACGTGAAGTTAATAAGGAACATTGAAGTCCATAGTGGCAGCGCAATCATTGGGAGGTACTAAGAATATTCAAACTTATCTTTCCTTAATGCTTTAAAAGATATCCCATTAGACATAACAAAAATAAACATTATTAAAAAATTCAATTAATCATTGTTTTATGCAGTTCTGAAGTCTCAGAGAACTCAATATATCAACAAATGAATCTCACTATAAGAAGACGACAGACCTTATAAAAAAGGGTTTTTGTTTGTTTTTAACCTACGTAATACCAAGCTCGTGTGTGTCACATATGCATAACACAAAAAATTGTCGTTCAAAAGAACCTAAAAAATCGTATCACCGAAAAAAAGAAATTTGGTTGTCTTCATTAAGATTTCACATGTGATGTCAACCAATACCGACATACGGGACATTAAGAAGGAACTATAAGGTCTAACGTCTCAGCATAGACCTGAAAACCCAACCTAAAAAAAAAAGAAATAAAAAAAAAGAAAAAAAGTACTTACAAACCGCGTAAAAAACTCATACAACCATCGTCAAATACACAAGGAATTGAAATAAACTTGAATTATATAAAATATAACAATAAACAGTAAACAACCATACAATTAATAATATGATGAATCAATCCATTCAGCATCCAACAATGGTGTATGTAATCCACTCTCTCAATCAATCATTTTCCCAACACCTTCATCATCCTGGGCGCAACCCTCATGTGATTTACTTCTTCCTGTAGTATAGATTGTCCTATGTGAAGTTCAAATGCTTCAGACGAGACGTGTAAAATAATCATTATCGGTCATGTTGAAGTCTACGTCATTGCACGAATGATGTCGTCAAATATATTTGTGGAAAGTTGCATCTGCTTTTGAAATGGAAATGTCGGTATATCACACAATATGACCCATTTTTTCTTCAACACTCCAAATGTTCTTTCAATTACACCGTTTAAGGACAAGTGTCTTTTATTAAACATTTCTTTCTTGTCCCGAACAACTTTGTTGGATCTTTCAAGTCGGGAATGTGATATTTGGTATATCAAAATGACTTCAGATACCCCTTTTTAAGGGATATCCAGCGTCAACAAATTAATATTTCTCTGTTGCAAATACAAAAATTAGTAATGAACTTAAAAAATATCTAACTATGATTAATAGTTAAACAAACTGAAGGTGGGTGAGGGAAGTTGTGCTTTCGATTTCTTGTGGCAAAAGCAAATATATAACTATCATGTGCACTGTCTTCCTAACCTGTCATAAGAAAAGTAAAGCACATGTTGAAATCACATACAACCATCACATTTTGTCTTGGTGATCCAGACCGCCCAATGATTGTACCCCTTTCATTATTGGATACACATGCATTCGCGCGTGTTTCATCGATTGCTCTAATACAATTATAACAAATTAAAGAAGGTTATGTGAATAACATTACTCATTTTGACTTTTGAATATAATGAGAAAATAGATTTACCTTAAAAAATGGCAGATACCGCGGGTCATTTGCAATCCTTATTGGAGTCCTCTCAAATGTTGGATCCTCTGGCTTGATAATCTTTGATGACAAGCTAACAAGAGCTTTCAACCCCACTAAAAAGTATCTACTGATTGTCTCCAATGAATGTTGAAATCGCTCAATTGCTCCTGTCATTTATTCATTATGTGAAGAAGTGTAGAGGGTTATTGCAAACACCTCTTTGATTGTCATTCTAAAGGATCCATGCAGTTCATGATTCCTATGTAATTTATCTAGAAGATCTATGAATATGGGTTGTGTCATACAAAACGTATTCACTAATATAAGATGGTGTCATGCCGGGAGACCGATCTTGAATGAGTTTTAGTACTTATACATCAAACATACTGCTGTCACAATTCTCCTAACACAACACCTAAGAGCTCAGAATCAGGCCTATGTATGACTTTAATGGGGTCGCTAATTCTGACCCCATCATAAATATCCAAAGAATCTAAAGAGTGTCACCTAGGTGGAGTTTAAAAGAGTTAGTCTTACATATGGTCTACTTGTTAATCACATACTTTTAAAAGTATGGTGGAAAGTATTATAAGGAGGAAAAATATATTTTTTTGTATTTAAAAGTAGGGACATTAAATGCAGACCCATAACATGCGGGGTTACACAAGTT
This sequence comes from Phalaenopsis hybrid cultivar, assembly GCA_002079205.1. Taxonomy (NCBI): domain Eukaryota; kingdom Viridiplantae; phylum Streptophyta; class Magnoliopsida; order Asparagales; family Orchidaceae; genus Phalaenopsis; species Phalaenopsis hybrid cultivar. Next base: position 108,349 of record JXCR01013543.1, on the reverse strand, counting down.
AGATCCATTGGATCCTTAGCACAGTCATACTTATGTCGATCCTGATGTTTTAACTCACCTTGCTCATTGGGATCAACCTAGCAAATAATGCTTGTTAAAGCAATGTGAACCACAAAAAATTCACTCACCTACTGCGTTTGACTTAATATCGAGACATGCAAAAAAATGCAAATGCAAGCAAGTATGATGCACGATTCAACATCGTGTTTACTCAAAAAATGTACAAGCAAACACAACGAGATAAAGCCAAGCAAACATCCAAAGGTTACAGCTCAAATGCAAACATGTCGCACACTCAATGGGTTTAGAACCTCTGAGACTTGAGGGACATATTTGGAGTGATAACTGCCAAACTTGTGACATTAGAGTGCGATGCTAAAAAAGGTGAAGGGTATGACCTCTGTATAGTTAGTTCACACATCAAAAAACTAGAAGCGCTAGTTACCAATCATCGAAAAAAATACATGTATCAAGCTACACGCATATGACAACATATGTGTGCAATGATACCACGAGTGTCGGTGCTCAAAGAGACACAAAATGAGACAAGTGAACAATATAAAAGAACATGTAAATGAGTCCATCAAAATGCACATCACAATAAATTATATCACACATATATGAATGTAAGCAAATAATGCAAAGTCATGCAAATGATATGAATACACATGCAAATCACACCTCATGGGAGTGGAGTTGGCAATTTGACATATTGGGTCAAACAGGGTAGTTACCCAAGTGTCATGGCCAACGCGAGTCAGTCAGACTAGGGCGACTGACTGGACTAAAGTGGTTAGTTGACTGGGTCGGGGTGCTGATTGAACCCAAGTGAACTATTGACTAGTCTGATGCGAGCAGTCAAACTCAATTGGCAGGTTGACCGAGCCATGAGCAGTCAGTTGAACCCAAGTGAAAGGTTGACTGGAATGGTAAGGTCGATCAGACCTAAGTGGTTGGTTGAATGGGTCGGGGTGGTCGGTCGAACCCAATTGAATGGTTAACTGGGTTGAGCTAAAGTGCTAGGCTGGCCTTGCTGGGACAACTGATCGAGTGAAAGTGTTAAGTTGGTCGTGTCGAGGCGGTATGTCAAACCAAGGTGCTATGCTGACTGTGACAAGGCGGTCGGTTGATTTAAAGTGCTAAGTTGACCGTTCTAGGGTAGCTGGTTGAGATAAAGGACTAAGTTAACCATGTTGTGGTGGTCATCGAGCCAAAGTGCTAAGCTGCCCGTACCGGGGAGGCCGATAGAGCCGAGGTGTTAAGTTGTGTCGGGTCGGTTGGTCTAGTTAAAGTGTTAAGCCAACAATTTTAGGGTAGTCAATTGACCGAAGGTGCTAAGTTGACCATGTCGGGGCGACCTGTCGAGCCAAATTGTAAGGCAGACAATGCTGAGGCGGTCACTCGATCCAAAGTACAAGGCTGGTCATGCTTGAGCGGCCGGTCAAGCCAACATACAAGTGCAACATGTAAAACGTGTGACATTCACCACAACATGATATGCAATGCAATGCACACGATCGTGCATGGTAGCGAGTTGTGTTCGTCTTAACTCCCTCGCTTGGGTACCTAGGTTTTGCACATGTGGATTTGTGACATTGCCACCTCTAACTTTGGTGAGCGAATATGGGGAAATTTTCCCTCCAATTTCTTTGAAGAAAAATTCTCCACCTCTTGTAAAATAAACTAGCTATAAACCTTTTTTCGTTTTATAAGTGCAACATTCCAATCACTCCACAAAAGATTGAAAACTGCCACAACTATGGAAATTTGGGATTCTGACCGGCTTAGGTTTGAATTTAAGGGTATTGGAGGGAAATGTCTTAGTTTCGTTAGGAATTTAGCCACGAATGCATTTCTTAGCCTAAGGTTTCCTCTAGGAAATCAGCTACAAAAATTGTACCCAAAATCCTAAGGCTAGCTAGAAGGTAAAGATGGAAAGGTTTAAAGGAGTTTAACCTTTGTGATCTTTAATGAAATCCTCCATAACAAAGATGAAACTCTCCTCAATAGGAGTTTTTCTCTCTTCTCTTCCCCAAAGTAGAGTTGAAGCTTTCCTCAAATCATGGGGAGAAAGGCCTTCCTCAAAGCAAGATGATGCTTTCCTCATGCCAAGGAAAAATGTGGCCTCTCTTGTGCTCCAAATACTTCAAGAAATGAGAAATTGTCGCACACAATCTCTCAATATTCCTTCTCTATATGTTGAGAAAGAAATGAAATATCCAAAGAAAGAAGATGGAGAAAAAAGAGGTAGAAGGTTTAAGGAGAAGAAATGTGTGTAGAGAAGAGAAGAAGGAAGCTTTCTCTCATCTTTTCCTCACTTTTCTCTCAAAGGGCTTTCCTTGATTTCCAAGGTTTCTCCAAGACTCTTTCTTTTTCAGACAATGAAACTTCTCCTTGATGTGATGAAGAGAAAAAAGATGAAAAGAAGTTGAGATCTTTTGAGGACAAAGTGTGAAAAATGAGGAAGAGGAGGAAGAAAAATTCCCTCATCCTAGCTCTCTCCTATCTCCAAGCAACTTCCAAGCCCTCTAAGCCTCATTTTTTTATGCTAGGCATGCAAAAAACACCCAAGTGACTCCCTCTCCTTTTGCCACCACATTTCTTTGTGTAATGAGGGCATGAAACCTCATTTTTTATGATAAAGTAAATAATATAAAATAATAATTTAATTTAAACAACATAAGTATAATTTATCATCTAAAGCACCCAATTAATGATAAATAATAAAGTCTTTGTTAATATCACATGTGGGTTTAAGTGGAAGGGGGCAAAAATTCAAAAAAAAATTGCTTAAAACTAAATTTGAAGGCTGGGTGTGCAAGTGTGCGCAAGCGCAAACACATGCAAGTGAGCGCGCATGCACATTGTTGTGTGCGGGTACGTGCATCTGTGCTGACGTACTTGTAGTTGTGCTAAAGTGCATGTGCATGCAAATATGTGCACGTATGCATATGGGATTGTAGGTGTGGTTGGCTTCGACAGGTGCACGCAAGTGATTGGCTAAGTTGCACCGGCATGCAGGCAAGTGTGCACGCATGTGGACAGGGGATAGATTTGTTTAAATTTGGCAAGCGCGCGCAAGAATTGACAAGTGGGGGGCTTGGCAATGGAGGTTAGATTTAGCCAGCACATGGTAAGTGGGATGGCTTACATGTGGGCTAAATGTGAATAGAAGCGCGGGTGTGAGCACAAAATCACATGTGTGCGCGCCCAACTGTGCACTGGTGTGCAGGTATGCTGAGCGTGCACGAGCATGCTAACGCCTTGATTTGCATGCATCATGCAAGATGAACACGTACATGAAACCTCAATTGTGTGGGTGTCATTCTTAGCTAAAATTGATATTTCGAACACACGTGCATGGTTTGTTTCCTCGTTTGAGGTCATCTGGACAAATTTGACAATGATAAACCCAATTTGGCCTTAATTTGTGTGTGTGTGGTGCTAGATGAACCGTGTGCACAAAGCCCAACAATATGGGTGTCCTTTCTAGTTAAAATCAACGTTCCAGGTATGCTCGTGTAGTCCATTTCTTCTCCTAAGGTCATCTGGACAAATTTGCATATGGTAAAGCCAATTTATCCTTGATTTGCTCTCGAAATTCAGAATGAAACCCGTTCATAAAACCCCAACAATATGGGTGCCTTCTCAGCTAAATTCTATGTTCTACAGTACTAGTGTGGTTTGTTTTTTTATCTGAGGTCATTTAGACAAATTCGTCGATGATCAAACTAATTTCTCCTCGATTTCCTTTCATGTACTGAATGAGACACATGCACAAAGTTCCAAAAATATGGGTGTCCTTTCTAAGCAAAACTGACATTTTGGACAAGCTTGTGTAGTCTATTTTGTCTTCCAGGATCACTGGACAAATTTTGTTAACAGACAAGCCATTTTAGACTCAATTTGTGTATGTTGCATCGAATAATACCCGTGCCTAAACCGTCAATGATCAATACGGGTGTCCATCTTAAGCAAAATTGACATTCCAGACACACTAGCATGGTCAGTTTTGTTATTCTAGGTTGTTCAAACAAATTTGTTAAAAATCAAGTCAAATTTGAGCATGATTCATTTCAAAATGATTTTCGTTGATGTTTTGAGTCAGGAGAACATTCATATTAGAAAATAGGATCCCATGGCATTAAAAACATGTGTTAGACATGGAAGACATAACAAATTGATGAAACAAGGGATTGGGTTGCGCCGCTGAGGCACAGTGCACATGTTGAATACAACCAATTTTGACTAGATTGAGGTTAACTGGATCCCCAACACAGTCTGGTCTACCAAAATGGCTAGTAGAACTAACTATAAAGTCATGAAAACTTAGTCGGTTACAGTGTTCTATATTTAATAAGCATTATTTTTACTACAAGGAGAGGAACATGAATATGCTAGGGTGGAATGCTCTAAGACTCACATCCAGCCTAGAAAATAACTAGCTCAAGTTAGAACACCAAGAGACTTACAACCGCTCGAAACCTTGGTGAAAGAGATCATATTAGGAAGGAAAGTGTGAGGACTCATATCCATCCTTAATTTGTTGAGGAAGTGATGCCTTGCTCCATTAAAGAGGGCCTTATACCAAACCTCAATTTTAATTTTAAACTTGCCTAAGAAAGGAGGCATATGAGGCTTGTTTATACTCTTAAAAACTAATTTTAGGAAGGATTCCTTACTCAATTTAAGGATGTCTTATACCGAACCTCAATTTTTTGAAAAATTTTATACTAATTTCAAGAAAATAGGCATAGGAGGCTTGTTTCCAATATGAGAAACTAGTCTAAGGACGGATGCTTTACTCAAGGGGGTCTTATACCAAATCCCAAATTTTAATTTTAAATTAATTTTAAGAAAGGAGGCCAAGGAGGCATGTTTCCGAACTTAAAAATTACTTTATGAAGGAAAGCTCTAGGATTCAGATCCTTGCCTAAGAACTATTCAAAACAATCAAAGCAGAGAAGAATGCAATAGGACTTATATCTATCTTATGGGCTGATCAAACTATGTATTGTGAATACACTAAGAAGGAATGCACTTGGAATCAGATCCTACCAAGGATGTAGACAGGGTCATTAGGCCGGGGAGGAATGCACTAGGACTCATATCCTACACAAGAGCTAGCCAAGGAAGATTATATCAGTGAGAAAAGCTCTAGGACTCACATCTAACATGAGATTTGACCGATGTATGGCACCTGCGATAAACTTTAAAGGGAAGCTGAGGGAATCACATCCAACGTAGAAAGGTAACTAGTTTGAGCAAGAGGGCCTCCATGCTTAGAACTTTAAGTAATTGCATCATATTGCATGTCACGAGGAGAAGACCCATGCTTCTTCAACCCAACTAACCAAGCATAATTTTTATACATATGTGGTTGTTTGGTACGTTTAGGGTGTTAGAGAAGTCCCCAGCTCAGTTTTGTTGTTGGTCATCTCTTTTCTCTTCTTTCTAATGGGTTCTTCAACATTTATTTGGTGAGTATTTATGTGTATCTCCCAAGATGTAACTAACCAAAGGGATACATTCCATTAAGAGTTCTCTTGACCACAAAACAAAAATATTCTTTTTGGTTCTATGTTTATGGGTGGCGTATGTAGGTATTTTGTAGATACCATGTTTTAAGGTATTCAATCTGATCTTGTTTGGATGTATACACTCGACCTATCACATGGGGATTATCGTACATAAGACTTTTATGTTTCTTTTTAAATTTTTTTTTGTCTATTTTCATCATGTATCCTTCTTTTTTATTAATCTTCTCTTTGGATTATCTTTATGATCCAAGAAAGAGATTTCTTTGGCAAAAAAATTTATAAATAGACAAGTTGGTGTCTCCAAGTTCATCTAGAAAGAGTCAAAAATAAATTTGGCGACTTCACTGAGGATAAGTCTCTCTCCATATTAGGAGTCTTTCTTAATTATCATGGCTTGGTATCTTTCCTTGAGTCACTTTTGATACATTGTGAGATCTTGAATTTTGAATATAGACGTTAGTCGTTACGGTTAGCAACTCAACATTATTTTGTCTCTTTCTCTCACCCTCAACATTATGGTTGCTACACCTTCACATGCACCAATTTGTTGTATGTTTTTTATTGGTTTTCTTGAACTTTTATTGATTTTGATCAGGTTTCTCTTTTGATTGATAGAAATGGAAAATCAAGGATTGATCATGATCAGAGAACTTGAGGGGAACATCATTTCCCTTTCATTCAATATTTTTGGTGCGCAAGAGGAGACCATCACCACTCGTTCATTTGAGTGTGTTATAGAGGTTACCCTCATGGCCATTGAGGTGTTATCTAGTGCCATCTTCTGAAAAAAAGAGTCACAGACATGAGACTAATTTTATCAAGATTGCTCGTTTTGATGAGACCTCTCCTGTAGAGAAGATATTGGTTTATGATGGTGGTATGCCACAGTGCCCCTCTATCCTTTCTAGCATGTCTGTTGATCCTTTTGTGTTATCAAGAATTTCTTTTGCCGTGGTAGGTGGATCATCCAAGAGAACTAGAGACATATAGTTATTCCTAGGATGTCATATGTTGTTAGTTTGACTTATATTCAGACTCTTTTCATTCCAACCCTCTAGGGATTCACCTTTCCTTAAATTAAGCAAGAAGGCTCGAAGGACTAAAAATAGATTGTTGCATTTACAACAGTAAGTTCAACCACAGGCCTCTTCACCTGCTGTGATTCTTGTTTAGGGAACAATCTCATACTCCCTCATCTAAGAATCTTTATGTTGTGTGTGTGTTGTTCGGCAATGTTGATTACATCCCTGCGAGGATTGTTGAGAGTTATTACCATCCCCAGGATGAAAATCGTTTTGAGCCTACAGTCCATGTTGATGCTATTATGAGTTCTTTGATTAATAAGATCGTATGAGCAATCTCCTCTTTAAGAGGAAAGGGTTCAGCCAGTTTGACTATTGACCAGACACTTTTCATTCCAAGTCCCTTTGAGGTTTCACCTTCTCTAAAATTGGGTAAGAAGGCAAGAAGGACTAGAAATAGATTGTTGTGTTTATAGCAGAAAAATTAGTCTCAAGTCTCTTCACCTATTGTGATTCCAGATTAGGGGAGAACTCCTACTCTCCTGGAAGACTATGCTTTGTTGCCCTGGAAACTTCTCAACTATGAGGATCGCAAAGAGGTTTTTTCCCTCCTCAAGATGCACACTGCTTTGGGTCTGATATTTGTGTTGATGTTATTATAAGATCTCTAACTAAGAAGAGTGTAGGAGCAACCCCCATTTTAAGAGGAAAGGGTCCAACTAGTTCGATTATTGACCTCAATATTTTCATCCCATCTCCTTTAAGGTCACGCCTTCCTCCAAATTAGGTCAAAGGGTCTAAAAGATTAGTCACATATCATTGCATTTACAATAGCAAGACTTCCAACATGCTTTTTTTCTTATCACAATTCCAGTTTAGAAGTGATCTTGTATTCCCTTGATTGAGAATCACCTTGATGAGTTGCTGGCTACTTGGATCATGTCCCAACCACAATCACAAGGAGGTCTTTTCCTCCTCATGATGTAAATTGCTTTGGATTTTTGGTTCTTATTGATGAATCTACTATATTTCTTCTGAATAAGAGGATCATTTGAGAAGTTTCCTCTTTGAGAGGATAGCATCCTATTTCAAGAGAAGCACTACTTGCTTAGATCTATGAAATGTATGAGCAGGTTGTGCAATAACTACTTTCCTTACATCATGGCCATCATTGCAGGAGGCTGAGATATACTCATCATTCCACTACAAGGCCCATATATTTATCATCTGTTGTGTAGTCTATAAGGCCCACCGAGAAGTCACATGGAAGCCTTGGTATGGAACTTAAAACGATTGCACCATATGTTGCACTAGATATCATTATTGACACTATTAAAGTGGCTTTGCCTGCGCCTGTTGTAACCACTCTTTCTATGAATGAAAAAAAAAAGTTTCATGGCTCACTTTTCATCAAGTAAAAATGCAATGAATATGTCCTATGTTGATAAATGGAGGTCTAGAATTTACCCCCATCGATTCTCATCTTGTTCATTTGCACTTAGTTATTTGAGGACAAAAAATTAATTATCTAACTTTGATGAATAATTTGTGGGTTAGGCAAGTTCTATCCAGCTCTCACTCTAGAGTTGAATAGTTCTGAAAACCAGCTAGGCAGGGAAGATACCAGCTCTCACTCTAGAGTTCCCTCGATTCCCTCCACCTGGGGGCTAACATCTTGTATCAAAACCTAAAATAATAAATCAAGTTGGGGGCTTTAACCTGTAACTTTAAAGTCCTCTAACTCTACACTCGTCAATGAATATTTCCCTTTTTATTTGCACTCAATCATATGAAATACATTCTCATTCATACAATCTCATGTGGTTCTTTTTAATTGTTGACTGAGACAATACCAGCCCGGTTCTTACACGTTACACAAAAAATTTTAACATCTGGATTAGCCAAATCAAGGAGTAAATAAGTGCATGGATTTAAATCATCACAACTTCTTCCAACATTAAAGATCAATACTCTCCATAATTCTCTGCAGATTTAAATCATCACAACTTCTTCCATCATTGAAGATCAATACTTTCCACAACTTTTGGATTTAAATCATCACAACTTCTTCCAACATTAAAGATCAATACTCTCCACAACATCCATCCAAAACTTAATATTTAAATCATCACAACTTTTTCCAACATTAAAGATCAATACTCTCCACAACTTCCATCCAAATAAATCATCACAACTTCTTCCAACATTAAAGATCAATACTCTCCACAACTTCCATCCAAAACAATCATCACAACTTCTTCCAACATTAAAGATCAATACTCTCCACAACTTACATCCAACACTTCACAACTTTTTCCAACATTAAAGATCAATACTCTCCACAACTTCCATCCAAAACTTAATTACCACAACTTCTTTCCAACATTAAAGATCAATACTCTCCACAACTTCCATCCAAAACTTAATTACTTATCATTTCAAGAAGAACATTAAAGATCAATACTCTCCACAACTTCCATCCAAACTTTAATTACTTATCATTTTAAGGAAAAAATAAAGAAAACTACTCAGAATACATTGGATTGGACAAATCAAGAAGTAAATGAAGTGCATGGATTTAAATCATCACAACTTCTTCCAACTCCAATACTTTCCACAACTTCCATCCAAAACTTAATTACTTATCATTTTAAGAAGAAAGATAAGAAAAACTACTCATAATCTATGGAGAAAATAAAAACATACTTTGGTTTAAAAGAAGAAATCATTATCAAACCAACAACAAGTCTTAATTAAAACCAAAAATAGTCTAAAAAAAAAGATAAAAATTATCTCAAGTCCTCCACCAAACTCTTGAAATTCCCTTGATTCTCTTCTCTTTACAATCACTGAAAATAAAATAACAAAAAGGATAAAATAAAAGTAAAGTGGTGCCTGAAAATCTCTCCGAACTAACTCCCTAAAAGAGAACTTTCAAAACTTTCCAATACTTTCAGGACTCTTTTCTAAGTCCTCTCTTTTTTCTTTTATAATTTTCCAAAATATGTCTTGGTTTCCCTTCAAAATATGTCTAGATTTGAAGTATTTCCCTAAGAGATGCATCCTTTCGTGATAATTTTCGTCCATGGTGGTTATAACCACCTATTAAGCCAATGGGTGCCTCAAAAACCTCTTCAAAATTTGCAGAAAACGAATTTACTTGTCCACTAACTGCCACTGGCGCTTAATCGCGAGGCCTCTGGTGCTTAGGCGTGGCCTTCTCTATTTAACCGACTCTTAAGCACCGGATCTGACGCTTAGGCGCCAAAACTCTTTTGCAAATTTTTCACATTTTTGCTCCAAATTTGATCTTCACTACTTTAAGCATTTTTCACCCTTTTATCTGTATCTGCAAGAAAAAACACAAAAATACACCTTCCATTAAAGCACAATATCTCAAAAATAGGTATAAAAATGTGTCTAAAAATACTATATATTTTAGGTGTATTGTCTAAAAATACTATATTTTAGGTGTATATCAAAATACAATATCTCAAAAATAGGTATAAAAATGTGTCTAAAAACACTATATATTTTAGGTGTATCATATCTCAAAAATAGATATAAAAATGTGTCTAAAAACACTATATATTTTAGGTGTATCAAAATCACCAAACTTAAAATATTACTTATCCTCAAGTGATATTTGAATCTTTAAAAACTAAATATGTTGATATGTATATGAGTTTCTTTAGGAGTTATTAAAATTTTGATTTAAAAATATAGCAGTCTAATTTAGAAAAAATTTTCAGTAAATAAGACCAACTTAAAGTTTAGAAATTCTTAATGTTAAGAAAGATGAAAATATGAGTGTCTATCTAATTCAGAAATATATTGTAGATTTTTCAAATTTAGAATTTAGTTCTTTTATTATCTCCACTTAAAAATTTTTATTAAAAATAATTTTACTTACTATATTATATCTATAAACTTAAGAGTTTCTCAAGTTTTACACTTTAAAAAGATCAAATGTAGAACCAATTTAGATTAGACACTAATTCTCAAGCTTCTCCTTCCTAATTTTTCTTCTCTTTTTCTTTTTCTTTTTCTTTTTTCTTTTTCTTTTCTTTCTCTTTTTTTCTTTTTCTTTTCTTTCTTTTTTTTCTTTTCTTTTTCAGGTAAGGATTACTATATCTGGATAGGCCTTTAATGATTTTAAATTCCACTTCTCCTTTTCTAAAGCTGATATAAGTCTTTTACTTATAAATATAATAATAGTTTTGAAAATTATTTTAATAAAAGAAACTTAATTATTAAAAATAAAAGTCTAAATTATCTAAATTTTTCAAAAATACAAATTTTTCTTACTAAAGATAGTTACTTATATTAATCATTTTCTCATCTAAAAACTTTTTAACTTAAAAGTTTTTCTTCATTACTAAAAATTTTAACTAAATTTTCTTACTCATTTCTAAAATCAAATTTTACTTCCCTATTATAACTTCATATACATAATCAATTTTTTTCTTTTCAAATCAAATTCACTTGTAGCACATTTGAGAACAAATAAAATTCCAGTTTTGAAAATATTTTTCATCCCCCCAAACTTAAATTTTTAACAGATTAAACAGTTTAGCATCAGATATATATAAGCAGGAATGAAAATTTAAAATAACATACTAACAAGAATTTTTAAACCCTAATGATAAAAGTATAAAACTAAAAGCAAGAGTAAATTTAATTTTTGATCAAAATTTCTATATTTTCATTTCAATTTAACATGCAGAGATTTAATAAACTTCTAAGCAGAGGGTATAAACATAAAAGTAAACTAACACACTAACTTGACTTCACAATCTCAACATAAAAACAAACTAACTAACATGATAAAAGAAAAATACAGTGTAGTACTTTCAGAAATTTAAATTTAAGATCTAAGTTAGCTAGATTTTTAAACTTTTCAAAAGACATAGAATCAAGTTCAATCCTAATCTAACTAAAACAGCATTAAACACACATCAACAATTATTACCCTAGAATGTTAAAATAGGCCACTAACAAAACACAACATTACAATAACTATATAAAAGGTCCCAAACATAACATAGTACATAATATAAATCAACACAAAACAAATGTAGCAGTACCACATCACATAGTCTTCAACATAAACAAACATAAAAATTTCTCAATTCTACTCATCCTCAGAATCATCGCTATACCACTTTTCTGCAACCTCATAATTAGGATATCAAAGATATGGAGGAAATTACACTCCTGGATCACCACTAATCAGACTCTCCAAAGATGAGTGGAATTTCTCTTCATAATCACTCTTTCTCCTATTATAACTATTAGTATGATGTGTAAAATGCTATAAATTTTGTACCTTATCAGTGGTAAAATTGATATTATCCATCATCTTCTGTAAAAACTCATTTTGGGTATCAGTAGACTCATCTTGAGATGTAGAAGCACGAGAGGTAGATGGTCTAGATGTAGAAGCAATAGAGGCAGAAGCAGTAAACGTCTCCATTCCATAGCTTCTGAAAAATCCTCCTCTCCAGCCAAAAATTGAATGCTCAGAATAAGTCTTGACATTCTCCTTAGTGATGGGCTTTAGAGGTAATAACACTCCCTCTCAGCTATCATATTTAACTCCAGTTTGCTCACACAAAGAAAAGATCAAGGAAGCAAATCCCAGACCTGTAGTTGTAATAGTTGTAGCAGAACTAATGATAGTCTGACAGATCAAAGCTCCAATGTTGATGAGCTTTCCCTCTTGAATACAATAGTTCAATGTCGCTCTTTCTCTGATCACTTCACTGATATGATTGGTCAGAAGCAGATGAGCAGAAATGAAATAGTGTCAAGCTTTTGAAGGTGCACATAACTTTGAAGTTGAGAAGTTAACTCTCCTTTCATTAGTTATCTTCCAAAGTCCTCTCCCAACAGTCAGGTAAGAAATAATCTCGTCTAATTCTGCTTCATTAGGACTATAATTTGCATAAAAACAAATTTACTCATCCAATAACTGCCACTGGTGCTTAAGCGTGGGGCCTCTGATGTTTAGGCTCGGCCTTCTCTGTTTAACCGGCGTTTAGGCGCCAAAACTCTTTTGCACATTTTTAACTTTTTTGCTCCAAATTTGATCATTTTTTACTCCTTTAAGTTTTTACCCTTTTTACCATGTATCTGCAAGAAAAACACAAAAATACCTTCCATTAAAGCGCAATATCTCAAAAATAGATATAAAAATATATCTAAAAATACAATATATTTTAGGTGTATCAGAGAGCTAGTATCTCTCCTGCCTAACCAGTCTTTAGGACTTTTAAACTATGAATTAGCCAATGTTCTTTATATTACTTAACTGAGGGTAAAGAATATAATTGATCTTATTTGTCACAATCTCTCTTGCTACTTGTTTTACTTTTATACATGTCACTAATTTCATTGCATGAGGAAGAATACTTTTAATATGTTAAACCCCACTTTCTGATTTTCACTAAATATTTTAGTTTAGGAGTAGAAGTAGTATTATAGTGATAATTGTAGGATATAATCAAAACCAAACCTTTAATGCCCTTCTGAGCTACGGCGTGTTATTCTAAACTAGAACTTCTTTTGAAAGCCGCCGTGATTAACCTCAATCTCTGTGGGATTGATATTCATCGCTTAATCAGAAGACTCTATATTATTTGATAACGTAATGTATACTTGCATAGAATCCCTAATTTTTAAAGATATAATTAAAATTTTACTTTGCTTGGGATCAAGTTTTTGGCGCTGTTGTCAGGGATTAAAATGTTCAAGTAGTGGTGTCAACTTCATAAATCCTTACATATAAAAAAATATTGGGATCAGATACCAAAAGTTATGTTTTAAATAAATTTTAAAAATATAGTTTATTGAGGACAAATAAAGTTTATTTTCTTTTAAGAAAATTTTTTTTTCTCTCCCAAACTTAAACTTTTAATAGATAAAAGATTTAATATAAAATGAAGGTAGAAAGAAAACATGAAGTTCATTTAAATAAAAATAACCTGTAGAGGGCTTTGAACTTGAAACATTACAAGTACCAATTTAAAAAGAACAGGGCATAAAAAATTATGTAAAACATGATATATGAAAAAAAAATGTTAAGTAGAGAAGAGTTCTAAACATAAACAGCAAATTGCAAAAATAAACAACACTGAAATAAATTAAAAAAAGTAATAATTTACATTTAAATATATAAGTTCAACACTTGTTTACAATACACATCATATGAAAATAAAGTTCACTGACTAACAATCCACATAAACTTAAAATCAAACTACAGAAAACAAGCATGAAAGTAAACTACTCATCATCATCCTCCTCATCCTCATCTTCATCTTCTTCTTTAAATTCTTCTTCACGCTCATAGGGTTTAAAGCGGGGGCAGGTAGGAAATTCTAAATTATGATCACCCCTCAAAAACTTTGTCATGGCCTCATTATAAGCAATCTCATAATCCACTTTTCTATGCATGTACTCATCATTATGATAATTCCTAGCCTCTATAGTTTTCATTTGATTCCTAAGTGTCAAAACATCGCCCTACTGAATAATTAACTGCTCCATAACATTCTCTAAAGAAGTAGTGCGGGATGTAGAAGGTATTGAAGTTGAGGTGGAAGGTCTATCACTGCCCCTACCCTTAGCTTGCTCTCCAACAACCAACTCTTATGTATGAACACTAGGCTTACTAATAGGTTTAAGAGGTTATATGAATTCTTGAGATCTATCATACCCCACTTCTGATTGATCACATAAATTAAAAATAAAGGGTGAGTATTCTAAACCTTTAGTAGTCCCACCTCTAGAAGAAGTATTGGCATTCCGATATAAAAGAGCACAAATGTTTACTTTCTTCATTTGTTGAATATAGAAATTTAAGGCAGCTCTCCCCTTAGTGACTTCACTCAGATGATTTGTTGGAAGGAGTCCAGCATAAATAAAATAATGTCAGGCTTTAGATTGAGCATTTAACATAGAAGTAGAGAAGTTTATCTTATGATCATTCTTCATCTTCCGAACTCCTCTTCCATCAGTCAGATAAGCAATAACTTCATCCAGTGCAAAATCAGAATTATCAAATGTAGTATATTCATAATGAAATTCGTTCCTCAACCCATATAGTTCATTTATCCTTTCTGGGGTAATTTCTCGAATAAAAACTTAATCATCCGTTGTCGCACTAAAAATTTGGGAGTTGTCGGTCGTTAGAATGGAAATCCCAACGCCCGGTTTAATTTAAACATTTGCAGATTATAAAAGAAAATTTAAATGATGAGCATATGAAAGTCTCAAGATGGGATATTAGATTTCAATTTGGGGATAGGCTCAGACTAGACCCCTTTTTCTCTTTATCTCGATCCCACAGGCAACTAATATATCGAGGTGAACCTATCAACATCAACTAGAGGCCACCAACGAATCACCCCTATAATCAAATAGTCTTAAACTCTGTTGTTTAGTGAATATGTGAATAGAGTAGTATCTAAACTCATCAAAGTGTGGTGCACATATACATGAAATGTAGTATCTTAACTTATCAACATACAGTACATGTGTATGTGAAATGTAGTATCTGTCGTATAGGGCATAGTGTGTGAACTGTATAGTGTGTACGAGTTTAGTATCTATTTCTTGTGTGAAGGTAATATCTGTGTAAAACCCGTAGTATCTATACATGATATGTAATATATGTTGTGCAGGGTATAGTGTGTGGATATAGTGTCTGCAGTATAAAAAGATGATATGATTATACTTAGATCCATCAAATAAAGGTATGTGGTGTATCTATATATGGTGTGCAGGATGCACTATGTGATGTATGAAATGTACATGTAGGTGAGATCCAATGTATGCGTGTATTAATCAGGATATGGTGTCTACGGTGTAGTGTCGTATCTGTTCTTTCGTGATTGTAGTATATGTGGGGTGTTTGTAGTATCTGTTCTTTTGTGAGTGTCGATTCTCGAAACTTTTGAAAAAGGGTTAGAGCTGTTGACGATCTAGGGGTGAAAGGACATCACACTAATTGAATATTGATTTTATATTTCAGCTATAAACTAAGCTGTCAAATGGTTCTCTTGCATCATTGTCTGTTGCCCTTCGTCCTGAAATAATAAGCCACCTCAATATTTCATATGCTCATCTAACAAGATTTCGTACATTCCATATCAAGAAAAAAAGAGGTATTTATTTAAGCATTTCCATAGCATCTACATCTCACTTTTAAGCTCAAATTGTGAAACTGTGCATATGATCGTTGCATGCTCTATCAACTTTCCAAAGATCAATGTGCTTAAACCCTCGTATAATCAAATTCAAAATCATGAAATTTGTATAACCATAAAGCCAATTCCATCAATACTTTAAGGATTAAGTAAATATTCCTCCCAAGTTTCAATTTATGCATTTAAATAAGGCAACGAAATGTACGAGAATTATAATTCCAAAACAAGTGTTTGAATCAAAAATATTCCTTTATTTCATGCATTTAAATGAAGCAGCAATGAACATAGAAATCAGCCCCTATCTGTTTATTTAAATCAAATAATTGATCTCAATATATCGTCAAACAGAGGGAGCAAGAAGTATGGAAAGTCGCATATCCAAATAAGCATTTAAAGTTTAAAGAATGATAATCCAATACACGCTCGACTAAGAGCAGTAATAAGAACGAAAGCTGCGATTCCAAATTAGTTCCCAAACCCATAAAGATAATCTCCAACATATATTTAATCAAAAGGAAGCAAAGAGATCAAAAACCGAGCCTCAAATGTAATTTTCAAACCATAAAATACTTTCCAGCATGTATTTAAATAAAATGGAAGCAAAGAGAGCAAAAATCGAGCCCCACATATACTTCTCAAACCAAAAAATAGTCTCCAAAACGTATTCAAATAGGGGCAACAAGGGGAGCACAAAACAAAGCCCCTAAATATCAATAAATCCATGTGCATCTACTTCAAACTAAAGAAACCCGAGAGACTCAAAACAAAAGCCCCTATCACCAAAATTTTCTTTCGAGCACAGTATGAATGAAAGGCTTAGAACAAAGCATTCAACATTAAGTGAATCCAGAGTTCTTATTCGAACAGGTGATAAACAAGAAGCTTAGAACAAAATCTCTAAAATCAAACAACTCCAACCGCATTGATTTCAAACTGAAGACCACCAAGAAGCTCAAAATAGAAGCCCCAATTAATCAAATAAATCCATAAATCTCCATGTTAAAATAATGTAGCGCGAAGATGGTAATAAAAAAAAACTAAAACACCTCTCAAAGTTTCAATATACTTTCCTAGCCAAAAGAAACAGTAGCCCAAAGACTAAAATAGTTCAAAATTTTTGTATAAAGTCTATGTAGTGACAAAAACTACTAACCAGTACTCAACATAAAGAACCCACAAATAAAGACTCACGGCTAGGGACAACAAATGAAGAAAACCATCAACCAATGATTCCAACAATGACTAAAGATCCAACCACAACCAGACCATAACAAAGCCCAACAAAGACCAAGAGCATAATATAATTTCCTCAAAATTGAACTTAGTCTTAAGCCAAACTCGTCCCAACATAGAGCTAAATCGAGCCCAGCAAATGACCAAAAGAACGAGCCACCACCAAGCTAAAGCCAAGCCACCAAAGAGCTACCCAACATATATTTTAAATACTTAAATTCTAATTAAGGGAGTAGCAATAAGCAGAACCGAGCCCAACATAAGGGGTAAGCTGAACTACCAAGAAGAAACAAAACCGAACTCCAAGTTGATATTCCAAAAAAATCAAAATACTCCAATGGTTGATATTTGAGTAAAGGGACAACAGGAAGCACAAAATCAAACTCCCAAAATTAAATGAATCCACAGATCTTCATTTTAAAAAAGAGAATAACCGAGAAGCTTAAAACAAAGCCTCCAAAATCAAGCAAAACCAAATGCCCAACCAAGGAGCTTGAAACAGAATCCCCTATGAATCAATAAATCAAAGGATTCATATGCTAAAGTAATGCAATGAGAAAATAATAATTAAAAGAGTTCAAATATTTTTAAGGTCCCAATATATCTTTCTAGCAAAAGAAACCCATGTTCAGAGGCTAAATAATCCATAAATTCCAAAAACCCATGCAGCAAGGAGAGCTGTCAGTTTAAAAAAAATCCAGATAGAAGTTCATAAGTAAGTTTTATTTCTCCGTCAAAGAGATAATCAAACTAATATCTCAATCCCATTTGATCTATCTATTTCATGATTCAGAAGATATTATCGCATAGACAATCAATCCAGACATTAAACAACATAAATAAAGCCTAACCTTAACTCCTTGCTAATACTAGAATAAGAAGAGTAAGAAAATCCTGAAACAGAAACTCCCAACAAAGAAAAAGCTATCAACACTGTCTTTCTTCGAAATCTCCAAAGAAAAAAAAATCGCTCCATTCTTCCCCTCCCATTGGGTATTTATAGCCATCGAGAGAGCCAGGGCTCACCGACGGTAAAAAAAAGGGGAGGTGACAAGAAACACCTCAAAGGGCAAAGAGAACATTCAGATTAAAAAAACGAGAAGGTTACCGAACTCATTTAGGTGGGAAAGTTCGTTGCAATGGTCTACCGGCGATGAGGGCTCGGAAAGGAAATGGATGACCGACAAACTGGCAAGGGGACTCCACAGTCCGGCTAGGGCAAATAACAGGCGTAAGGGAGAGTTTAGAATTAGGGTAATAAATCTTTTTTTAAGAAGATTTTTTTATTATATTTAAAAAAAAATATCAAATTATGCTAAATTCATTCGTGCACGATGCCCTAACAAAATGGGTGCCTCCCTAGCTAAAATAGACGTCCCATATGCAATAGCGCAGTCTGTTTCGTCATCTAGAATCATCCAGACAAATTTGTCATCGATCACGTCAAATTAACTTCGATTTACGTGTGCACGACAAATGAAATTATTTTGACCCAATCGGAGCCGTTTAACGAGTATATTATTGACCGGTCCTCACATAAGTGACGACCAAAGTCAAACATATCGCTCGTAGTGGCAAGTCAAACATTGCACGCGTTACGGTGTCCACCTACGTCTTTCAAATTTCTATAGGAGCTCAATTTGAGCTTCAATATGTCGACTTCTTGATCGACTCAATCGAATGTTGAGGGTCTAAAACCGTCCATATGAAACTACAAAGAGTGAGGAAATGGCTTGAATTTCTAAAGGGGGTGAGTCCCAGTCTAGTCCTCTAAGAGAGTCAAAACATGAAAATCTTAAAGCTAGATCCTAGTGTATTTAGAGAAAGGAAAAGAATACCTCAAAAATGAGTTCAACAACCCCAAACTTACCCTTTTACTTGTCCTCAAGTAATCATATGGCTCAATTTGGGTTTTCAATAGGATTAGTATTCCTGTCGAGTTTCTAACTTTTCAGATTATCTTATCAAATCTATGTAAAAGTAGGAAATGTTATTTAGACTTGGTTATCTTTAATGATTATAGATTTGACATTTTCTTAATTCTCTTCTTTCTTTACTTATACATACTCCACAAATCCTTTAATTAGTATCATTTAGAATCTCTTTCACGAAACTTAAATATCTTTAGTACAATTGCAATAGATTCTAACCAACTTAAAGTTCATTTAATTCTTATCCCTTCATATATCTTATAACATTGTTGTAATGAAAAAATCAAGGTTCAATTTGCCACTTATTTCTCATTAGTCCCCCTCTCAACTTTCTTGAATTTGCTTGTATTTTTGTTGTGCCCACCTCAAGCTTATCCTCAAGGGTTTTTAACTCTCTTTTTTTTTGCCTTTTCTTTTCTTTTCTTTTCTTTTTTCCCATAAGAGTTACTATATATGGTGGGCAAAATTTTCTTTTCTAGCTTTTCTTTTAGAAGTGAAGATAGGTTATATTTTTTAAGCAACAAAACTAAACACTTGATTATTTGAATGTTCCACCTCTAAGTTATCCCTTTCAGTTAAGATTTTAGGATTACATTAAGGTGGTTCAAATGAACTGAAAAAGAAAAAAAAGATAACTTTAGTTGGTTACTCAATATCTAAATTACCCTTTTTAAATAATTTATGAGTTTCTCACATGTGTAGTTCAAAGTTTTAAGTTCTAGCATCTCCTCCTTACTCACTAGAGTTAATATTTCTATAAACAAAATTTATTTACTTCTGCTAGAATATGATAGGTAGTTTAAATATATTTAAAACTTCTAGCAAGAGTTTCCAAAAGTGAAGTATAAGTCTTTTGCTGAGCTCTGTAACTACTTAACATGTTTATAATAAGGCAAGGTACTACTTCCCCCAAACATGCTCTTTTCAATATATGCATTATAGTAAATAAAGATACATAGTGAGTGCATTAAAAGTAAGGACATGTGACATCACATGAATCTCTGAAAGTAAACATCACATAAAATAAAGTAGACGCTCAGTAAGTACGAATAAGTAAGAAAAACATGGTTAAGCAAGACTTTCAATAGAGGGGTTTCAACTTGTAGAGAAAAAAAATATACCAAAATAATTCAAATAAAATTTTAAAGTCAATTTCAAAGCAAATTTTAGAAAAAAATGCAGAGAGAAAGATAAACATAATCAACACATTAGATTACACTTGGGTTGCCTCCTAAAATAGCGCTTAGTTTAATATACTCAATCTGACAAAGTTACAAGCATTGCCCTAAATGGGGTCTCCAGGATCAAATTTCCAACTTAGTAATCCTTGATCATTCGTTTCAACTTCAAAATGTCTCAAGGTTTCTAGTATTGTCATGTTCTAGATCTCTTTCCAAAATTTTTTATCTCATTCTAAGCACTGATGGAAGATTGGTATTAACCTCTCCCTTTCATCCAAATATCACTAATGATTCCAATAGGACAACCAAGGTGGTCCCCTAACAAATCTAGACTTAGTGGCTGAGTTTCTCTTAAAGAAAGAGTACTATTATTCTCAGTCAAATTCCTTTGAAATTCATCAATAATTTGTTGCTCTTCCAAGAAGACATCCTCAAATTTTATTGATAGGATTATTACTTCCCAGAATTACAGGCATATCCTTATCAGCTTTTACATCTAAGATTACAAAATCAACTAGGAACATAAATCATTCCACAATAATGGGTAGGCTTTCAACTATGCCAAAGGGGTGCGCCTTAGATTGATCTACTAACAGAAGGGTCAAATCAACATGCTTAATTTCTCTTCTTCTTAGTTGTTTGAAAATGTTTAGAGGCATAAGATTGACACTAAGCCCTAGATCACAAAGTGCGTTTCCGTGAAACACAGCTCCTTTGACGTGTTGGATGATAAAACTAATAAGATCCTTGCTGCGCTTTTGTAGCTTTTGAGGGAATGGAGGTGGAAGTTTTTTAGCTATGTTAATCGGGATGGCTAAGGACACCCTGCCTAACGCAGGTTTCACAGTTGTATTAGCCTCTAGTGGGATGGCTTTCTTTTCTACTCCAATTCTGATTCCTATCATCTTGCACTAATCCAAATTCTATTCTTTTAGATTTACTTCAGTATTGCTTGACAATGCTTTTGAGGGTCTATTATTCATTAAGCTCGCTAGCTGTCCTAATTGTGTTTCCAAATTTTTTATGGCTACAACATGGCTCTATAAAGTATTCCCCATTTGAATTACCAAGTCCTCGATGGGTGATTTTTTTTAAGTTTTGGGAGCTACCCAAGAATCCTAGTGGGTATTGGGGTTTCTGAGGTTGGTTCCTTGGTTTTGTACACTACCTGAATGGTTGTTACGATTATTCCTCCATTGTTAATTGTTGTTATTCCAATAAACCTTTAGGTGGTTCCTCCAGCCTAGGTTGTAGGTGTTGAAATATGGGTTATGGCTAAGGTTGATAGTTTTAGATCTATCACCGATCCTTGAATTAACCATAGTTGGGTGACAGTCCATACAACAAATTTATCCCAAAATTATCTAAATTTTTAGAAATTGCAACAACTTCGATAGACAAGATAGCTAAGACATCAGTTTCATGAACACGAGCTACTTTCTGAGGTTTCACTTTTTCAGCAAGCCATTAGAAATTATTATTGCCAATTTATTCTATAAATTGGTAAGCTTTTTCTAAAGCTTTAGACATGAGTGATCCTCCTATTGCATCATTGACTATGGATCTCAGAGAACCTATCAAACCATTATAAGAAGTTTGAACTATTGGCCAATCAGGTAGGGCATGATGTGGGGATCTTCTAAGTTCTTTGAACCACTCCTAGGCCTCATAAATGGATTATCCATCAATTTGAGTGAATGTGGTATTATCATTTCTAAGTTTAATAGTTATGGATGAAGGGAAATAGTTGGCAAGAATTTTTTGTGCCGAGTCAGTCCAGGTCGTGATTGAACTTGGGACAAGGGAGTTAAGCCATACCTTAGCCTTAATCTTTTAGTAAAAAGGGAAAAAGCCTTAGTCAAACAACATCGTTGGGGACACTACTGTACAGGAAGATGGCACACAGTTCAAACAAATTGGCTAAGTGAAGGTTAGAGTCTTTAGTGGCAAGTCCCCCAAACTGATTGCTTTGAACCAATTGGATTATGACAGGATTCAAGTCAAAAGCGTTGGCTTCAACATTGGGATAGTTGATGCTCATGTGAAGCTCTTCAACATAAGGGTTGGCATAATCCTTAAGTGGTTTCATGGTGGGTGAATTAGGTTTAGCCATCACGACAATAGGTAATTCAGAAGTTAAGTGCAACCTTCTAAAACGTCTAAATGTGCAATTAATCTCAGAGTCAAAAGGGGCAAGGTCAGCCTCTGCTCTTCAAAACATAAACATGACAAATTAAAAATATGTAGCAAACAATCACACTGACCCACAAAAATCAGTCAACACACAAACATGTAAATGCAACACACAAAATGTGCAAGAAAATAAAAGATACAGTAAATAATTTAGCTGCACATTTTTTTTCTTTTTCAGCTTTTTAATTTTTTCAGTGCCTACAAAGAAAACAACAATAATGCACATGCAAGAATAGAAATTAAAAGTCATACACCAAAAATAAAAAAAAATGCCAAAAACATGTCCTAAATTTGTAATAAAAATTTTCTAATAACAAAAACAATTATTAGCTCATTTCCCAGCAATAACACAAAAAACATGACATGTCAAAACTTACAAGGATGTAAGTCGACTGTATAATGCAAGTACATATGTCAAGTAGTAATACAGTTCAAGTGTATCACATATCAATCCTATAAGGAAAGTGTAATATTTACTTCCACAAAAAAAAAACTCCAATTTACTAATTCAACTAATCCAGCTTGGTGATTATCAAAAAAGGTTTTTAAGTCCCAGGGTCCAAAAAAAAACATAATGCTTGATAGTAGAAGAAAGGAGAAAACAAGAGGGAAAAACTCGTGAGTTAAAGATAGATGAGGCTCATGCCTTTTCTGTTCAAGGATCACGACGATCGTGGTTTTTTGAAATGGTTTCCTATGTAAATGTTGTGATAAGATACTCCTTATTCATACATCTAGGTCAAAAGAAGGCTAGAATTTATGAAGTTGTGGCTTCCTCGATCCCAATGATATTCCGCATAACTTTTTTGATCCATTGGGATGATTGCAAAATTTTATTGGAATATGTCTATCCTCTCAGAATTTTGTGCTTAACATTTTGTTTCCCCTAAACAATAGTTAGAGGTCATAGTTTCAAGAAATATTTTAACTTCCTAGTTGCCAGACTAGGAGTAAATGAAGATTAGAGGTTAACCAATAACATAAACCATGTAAAAGCTCAATAAAATGATTTACAAAAAAACATTATAGAAAACATCGATAAATTCATTACTCTCTGCAACACAGAGACAAGAAGAAAAGCTTAGTCGCCCATTATGGATAAAATCACAGAGAAAAATGTTATAGAAAATTCCATTTCAAGAAAGATAAAGATGTAAAACTTACAAGTAATTGTGTCCCCAGTAAATCCAAAAAAATTTTCCTCTAATACAAAATCTCTCACAACTCTCTCTTGAAGGTTTCAACCCAAAGAGAAAGAAAGCATCAAGAGATCCCTCAAATCATCTCCTAAACTCTCTTCTTTTAGCCTTCAAGCCTTCTCTGGTGCAGAACTCCTTAGAAGCCCTAAGATTTGATTTTATAGCATGAATCATCATTTGTGCCATCAAATTTCCTCCCTAAATTATTTCCCGCTCGTTGTCATGGTCACACCTGTTTTTGACATGGTCATATCGTTCTTCTATTGGGGCCAACTTGTTCATGCCCGATTATGGTGTGGACATGCCGCCCTACTATAATATATGAAGGTTACGCCATTTCAAGCATGGTCACGCCAGCCTGGTTTGATCAATGACGTGGTCACACTAATTTTAGGCATTGCCATGCCACTTCAGAGCACTCTTTCACTAGATTTTCTTATTTCAAATTGTTCGTTTTAATTCCTGCATTTAGCACAACATGAACAAAATACATTTTTTGAATATAAATCTGTGATAAATAAATTAAGTTAAGATGTAAAATGTAGAGAAAATAACATATAAGATGACCTAAAAAAAACTCATGTCACTACCCACCCAACTTTATGCTTTATGTGCCGACTCTGGATCCCGTCAGTCCTTTCTTTCAGAAGCCGACTTGCCTTCGACGTGGGTTTCTAGCCACCTTTATACTTTTTCTGTCGACCCTTGGTCTCAACAATCCTTCCTTTAGAAGTTGATTTGTCTTTAGTGTAGCTTTTTACCCACTTCTTTTAAGCTTTATGTGTTGATCCTCGGGTCCCAAAGACCCTTCCTTTGGAAGCTGGCTTACCTACTTTGTAGGTTGTCACCCATCTGCTTTGTGATTGATTTTTTATCCTGCTGGTCCAGCTTGTCCTTTCTTAGGAAGTTGACTTGTCTTCTTTATGAGTTTCCACCCACCTGTTTTACGCTTTACTCATTGATCTTCGGGTCTAGGCAATCATTCCTTTGGAAGTAGACTTGCCTTATTTATGGGCATGTTGTAGGACATACCATACACCCACTTATTCTATGCTTTATGCATTGACCTCTGGGTGTGGAGTATTCTTTTCTTCAGAAGTTGAACTACCTTCAATATTGATTAATGCAGATGGATCTCATCTAATGCCCTCATCAATGAGCAATACTTAAAGAAATATTATGCTTAAGCGTACTCTGTATTTGATATAGTTTATGTACCTCATGTGAAAATGTGATTATTAAAAGCTTTATTTACTTTGTAAGTCAATTATTTAACAATAAAAATGTGCATTTGTTTGAGCTACCTGTGATGATTTCCTTATGTTTGCTAAAGATTATGTGTCATATTTCAAGCTAAGGAATATGTGTGTAGGAGGGTTTTATGTTCCTCCAACACACTCATTTATTCATGTCAACCATTGTTTGGTTTTCCATTAATTTTGTTGGTGTCCTATACCTGGTGCAAACAACGGTTGTCATGAGAGAAGCCATAAGATTCTCTTATTTTTCTTTTCGATTACATACTTTGTGTGGGTTTGAATTCACATATCCCACTTATCACAAATGAATGTTGTAGATATGCTTGTCCCACTCATATTAAATGAGTGTGGTATATTCCCTTTTAAAAGATACATTTAAGTTTAGCCTTAGAGCTAAACACCTTATGGTTGGTGCATTTTGCTTGACCAACCTTTTTAGTATCTTGATTGACTGAAGTCAATTCCAATTGATACTCAACAAGTGTAAGAGAAGTCTTGTTTGTCTCTTAAATTGATTATTGGAATGTCATCCAAGCAAGTGCAATTTCTTCAAGGTGTGACCAGACTCACAATTACGCAGTAATTTAGCTTAAAAAAATGGCCAAAAACTTGACCTAATTTATATTTAGCGGCTAGTGTTCAAAATTTATATTTTATAACATTTAGGATTTTTTATTAATAGTTTACACACTATGGGTACTATTCAAGTATATGTATCATTTCAAGTAATATAATGCTTTCTTTAAAACCTCAGTATCGATCCTTCAGAGAAGCAAGGTAAGAAATCCCTTGGGATAAGTTCTAGTCCACTATAAAGTCTTAGTTTGGAATGTCAATTAGAATGATTTTTCTAATAACTATTCCTAAATGAAAATATTAAATCTAATGATAACTTACCTAGATAAATTGGGTTAGATAATTTTGAGATGATAATGACTACCCTGCTCGTGCAATGACCTAGATAATGTGTATGAATGAAATGCTTAAAATATAGTATTGTTAGTGACAAATAAAAGCATACATATTATTTAACCTCTCTGAAGTGCATAAAGACATTAGCTATTCCCGAGTTAAGTCCCTAAATTTATGGTTAGGCTAGGAAGATACTAGCTGTCACTCTAGAGTTCTCACGTACTCTTCACCTGAAGGCAAACATCTCGCTTTAGGTTCCAAACTTTTGGATCAAATTGAAAAATAATTTGTCACTCCAAAATCTCTAATTTACGCTCATCATAACTTATCTCTCTATCTATTTGCACTCCTCCTTGGACTTGGCATCCCCTTCCTCTAAAAATAAAGTGTGGTACTCACTAGTTGGATAATATCATAGCCCTTTTGAGTCATTATATTTCACAACAGATTTTAAAAAAATAAGTTATCCGTTTGTGAAGTAAATTACAAGCTGGTGAAAAGACCATCACATTAATGAGATAAAAGAAGATCTAAGCAAATCTAACTTCCTAAACATTGCTTCCATATCATTGTAAAAAAAAAGTAAAAAGAAGATATTAGCATAAGTCGTAAAAAAATGATATAATTATGAATTAATTATGTGCCAACAAGGAACATATGTCTACCTACTCTCTTTCGAGTGTATAGGTAAGCCTAGTATTGAATTAATTTCATGCAACTATCTGTCACCTAGAAGCTCCTAATAGAAACAAATCATTAAATCATATTTCCTTAAGAGTTGTATTGCCGCTTAAACTACTTTGCGATAGCCAACCGATATATGTGAGTGCACTCATGTTGCGAGACACTGCTCTCCCGTGTCTTAGTTTCACTTACAATAGATTTTAACATAGTCTATTGTCACTTAACTTATGTCAATGAAGCAAAGGAGATATTACTCATCATGTTAAAACAAAAATAATTCTATCATGAAATAAATTTTCTTACTCATGTCACTACTTCATATCAAAAGAAAAAGAGTAACAAAAACTACTCACAAAACATGGATTAAACACAATGGAAAACTTCATTAAATTAAATTAAATCTACTAGAAAATGTTTAAGACAATTATAAGAAAATGAATAGCACAATACTTAGCTTTCTCCTTCTAAAAGAAAGATGAAAATGCCTCCAACAAAGTCTCTCGAAGATCCATGCAATGCTCATATAATTCCCTCACACATATCTCTCAAAATCCCTCACTAATCTCCCTAGACATGGTGGAAATCTACATCTCTATCTCCTCTCTACACTCATGCCAAAACTATCTTTAAAAATACCCTCCCCCACCCCTCTTATGAGAGACGCCAACCCCCCATTTTAAATAGAAGTCAAGCACCTTCTTTTTTTCCAAGAGACACACATCTTCACTCCAAGAGACACATCTCTTCACTCCAAGAGACACACCATTTCATCCAAAAGCCATTTCAAGTGTATAGATTCATTTAGCTACTTCATGGGGCATGCAAGTTGCTTAGAATCTTTCTGAACATCCCAGAATAGACCAGAACCACCAAAAGCCGTCCAAACCCATCTGTAATCGTTTCTTGCACCTATACCCCAGTTTTGGGAGACTAGGTGCCATTTTCTGAGCATGAATAGCGCTTAGGTGCCAGTTTGGGTGCTTAGGCACCACCCTGCAGGCAACTTACCAATTTTGCCTCGTTTCAGCTTCTTTTTGCTCCAAATTGCTATACCTACAATATAAGCATTAAAACAAAATTTCTTTAAAGTAAAATTTCATTACAAAAATATGTGATAAATGAAAAGGAGTTTAAGCATAGAAATGCATATCGAAATATGTCAAGTCAGAATTTTCTTCCTTTCCCAATTTTGCTCCGAATTGCACTAATTTTGCTTCATTTTCTCCAAAAGTCCATTTCTTCTACATGAAACCAAAAGCATGCAAAATAACTTTCTTTAAATTGTATTATAATTAAATATCATTAAGAATTAACATGATATATATATATATATATATATATATATATATATATATATATATATATATATATATATATATATATATATATATATATATATATATATATATATATATATATATATATA
>JXCR01013543.1:0-69451 GCA_002079205.1 Phalaenopsis hybrid cultivar | reverse complement strand
TTCCTATATATATATATATATG
The DNA here is from genome assembly GCA_002079205.1 of Phalaenopsis hybrid cultivar. Lineage (NCBI taxonomy): Eukaryota > Viridiplantae > Streptophyta > Magnoliopsida > Asparagales > Orchidaceae > Phalaenopsis > Phalaenopsis hybrid cultivar. The sequence continues at coordinate 69,429 of JXCR01013543.1, read as the reverse complement.
TAGGTAATTTTTAGGCGTGTTAATACCCTCAAACTTAAAAGTTACTTGTCCTCAAGTAACACTATCACTTTAAAAATCGAATTTGTTGATTTGAGGTAGTGGGTTTAAGTAGAGTTTCCTATATTTTTTTCTTAGAATTGCTATAGTGTAACTCAGGTGAAGTTCTAACAAATCAAACTAGTACTAGGGTGAAAGAATATCTCAAATTCAACTTAGGAATCTCGATTTACTATTTACTTCAAAATTTATAGAAATTTGTCAAACAAAAGATTCTTAGAAAGTTTAAAAACATAATTTAAGCACCTTATCTATACAAATTTGACCAATACTTCTTTTAAATAAGGATAAGCTTAGGATTGTTTTCAAGCCTTTTCATTTAAAAAGGTTTAAGTGAAACCAATTTTTTATTAGGCTTCTCCTCAAACGTCTCCTCACTTTTCATTTCTTTTTTACTTTTACTTTTTCTTTTTATATTTTATTTTCTACTTTTTTAAGGATCATTTCAATCCTTTCTTTTCTTTTTCTTTTTCATGTGAGGATTACTCTATTTGGATAGGCCTTTAATGATTTTGAGTTTCACTTTCGTCTTTATAAAGTTTAAAACTCAAAACTTTCCCTCAATTTTTAAAATTGTAAGTATTAGTTTGAAAAAGGTTTTAGTAAGGGCTCAATTCTCATAAAGTATAAATCTAAGATTCTTAGCCTTTTAAATATTCAATTCCTTTCTACCATAAATAGTTAAATCATTTTTCTAATGTTTTCTTTTAAACATTTTAACTCTAGAACATTTTCATTGCTTAGGATCCCAACTATGTTTTTTTTGACATTCCTACACTCAAAGCTATAGTAACCTAAAGATAACACCACATACCATAAGTCATTTTAAAGATGATATCAAATTAAATACAAGCTACCGAGGACAAATAAAGTTTAACTTTGAAAGTTATTTTTCTTCCTCCCCCAAAACTTGAATTTTTTTTAAATTTTTTAATCAATTCCATAAAATGTAGCAAGAAAAAAAAGTAAAAGATGAATCTACTAGCTACTATAACATCCCATCAAATTCACATACTTGCATAATCAGGGTAGAATGACTGCAAGAGAAATTAAATCTAGCCTAAAACATTCTTGCAATAATATTAAACTAAAAGGAAGTATACTAACTTTGAAATTTATTTTTCATCTTCCTGTCAAACTTGATTTTTAACATGTATAACATTCAGTACAGAAAATATAAGCAGGAAGAAAATCACAACCCAGAAGTACATTCTACTACGAGTGTTTATTAAAATATCTGCAAATATATTCAAGACAGAACGTTGTATAGTAGAAAGTAAATCTAAACTAAACATGACAAAATGAAATTAACTAAGGAAAAGTTTCATTAGCATAACACGTATCAGTTAAGTGTTCTCCAAGTCCTCTGTCAGAACATTGTGTAGTAGAAAGTAAATCTAAACTAAACATGACAAAATGAAATTGACTAAGAAAAAGTTTCATTAGCATAACACGTATCAGTTAAGTGTTCTTGAAGTCCTCTGTAGTGTTGTAACGCAAACATAAACACACTTGATAAATGAGGTTAATTCTTCCTCTAACTCATTGCATCTCACTACTTTACCTCCAATTTCTAACAAAATCACTACACTGATATATTAAGTGCCTTCCATAAATTTTATATGTTTAACCTCATGGACATAATTATCCCTATTATGTTGGGCCGCAAACAAGAATCGTAGGAATCACCTTATCTCAATAATTAAGCACCTCTAATAGTTATAAATGTAGCATATGATCATCCACTTGTAGCACATTACGTAGGCTCATGACTCCTACCAAATGAAAATAAGGACGGAGAAAGGAAGTAACAAAATTAAGATGGAAATATCACTGTCCAAACTGAATATGTATCCTGTAAAACTCAAATTTGGTTGAGACATAAGTCACAGTGGACTCGTTAATCCAACTACTATAAAAGAACATAAATAATTCTAGCCATATGAAGAATCTAAGGAATCACCTCCCTCGTGACACACAAAGATCAAGTCAATTCACTTACAATCCAAACATCCACCAACATCAATCAAACTAAACAATCCACAATAACACATAAAGATCAAATCAATTCACTAAAAATCCAAACATCCACCAAAATCAATGAAAATGATTAATCTACACTAAACCAAACAGAACAAACCTCAAACAATTTAAATCAAACCACATCGATAATTATGGGTTGTCTCCCATAAAGCGCTTGGTTTAATGTTGTCAGCTCGACAAAGGGTTCCTCTTGTATCAAAATTCCATTTAAGTAATTCTTGATAAATTGCCCAATCTTTTTTGGATCCTTGGAATCCTACTAAATCCTTAAAATTTAGTTTTTCTTTTAACTTTTCCTTTTTAAATTTATTTATATTTTTTTCTTCATGTTTCTTTCTAGATCATTCTTCTTCCGATGATTTTCTCAATTTGCATATTAATTTCTTCCTTAAAACTTGTAAAAAATGGATCTTCATATTTAAATTCAAATTCTTATAAAATTTGGATCACATTCTCAAGATGATTCAGATTCTGGATCAAATTCTACTATGTTATTCTTTTTTCTTAAGTGATCTTCTAATTCTTCCCCTTGGGGCTGAAGAAATGCTAAAGGTGGTATTTCTATATTTATCTTTGTTGATGAAATATTTTTTTTTCTAAATTGTTAGGAATTTCTTTCATTGGTCTCTCAATCTCTTTTTTCACTTTTCTCAAGACAACATTTATTTGAAACATATCCTTCAATTCTCTTCCACTTCTTATTTGAGTATCTTTCTCTTGCCCAGTATTTTGCTCCTTAAGGTTTATCTCAGAATCACTAGGTAAACTCTCTAGAGGGTAACTGTTAATTGAATTAATAATCTGCCACAATTAGTTTTCTATATTCCTACTTGTGGCCCCTTGACTTTCTAGTTGACTCTCCATTTGAATCACAACCTCTTCTATCAATAACTCTTTCTCCTCATTTTGTGGGTTGAAGTTAAATCTATGAGGAAAAGAAAGTCCATTGTTAAATTTTCTTTGATTATTTCAATAACATATCTGATTAAATTAATTATCTTCACACAATTGGTTCTCTCCTCCAAAATTAATTTTCCAGTTAAAGTTTGAATGATTTTCCCAACCTGGGTTGTGATAATTAGAATAAGGATTGTATATATCATGGCTAGTTTTAAAAGAGTTAGTTTGGATTAATTATCCAAATAAATTTTCTTAATAACTAGGGGCCCTTGACAATAACTTCCTATATATTAGTCTAACTTTCTCGCAATATCTATAACCTGAGAAGTTAAAATAGTAAATATATCTTCTTGAAAATTTGTTAACCTCTTGGGGTTTACTTTATCAAAATGACTAGCATTTTATTCCAAATTTGAAGATTCATTATATTTTTTATTAGCCATTTTTACATTAAATTCATGGAGATTTTTCTAATTCATAATCCTCCAAAACGTTCCCTCTAATATGAGTTGTAAAATTCAAGGTCTGAAGCTCCTGAGCTATACGTACAAATCTAAAGTCTTAACTAATAGAACAAATATCAATATTATTTTTGGTATTTTCTGATTTTTTTAATAAACACATAATAATTAAACACACTAGATAATAATACTATAATTTCCAAATCTAAGACTTACAGATTCAACTAAAATTCTCTTAAAGTTTTTACCGTAGCTTCCCTGACAACCGCGCCAAAAACTTGACATGACCTGCAATTACATAGTAATTTAGCTTATAAAAGATGACCAAAAACTTGACCTAATTTATATTTAGTGGCTAGTGTGTAAAATTTTTATGTTATAAACTTTAGAATTTTTTATTAATAACGTATACACTAAGGGTACTACGCAAGTATATGTATCATTTCAGGTAATATAGAGCTTTCTTTAAAACCCTAATATCAATTCCAAGAGAAGCAAGGTATGAAATCCCTTAGGATAAGTTCTAGTATACTAATATAAAGTCTTAGTTTGGAATGTCGATTAAAGTGATTTTTATAATAAATATTCTTAAATTGAAATCTTAAATCTAAAGATAACTTATCTTGATAAATTAGTTTGGAGAATTTTGAGCCGATTAAGACAACCTGCTCATGCAATGACCTATATAATGTGTACGAATGAAATGCTTAAAATATAATGTTGTCATAAGGAATATTGGTTATTCCAGAGTTAAGTCCCTAAATTCGTGGTTAGGCTAAGAATATACTAGCTATCACTCTAGAGTTCCTGCATACCCTTCACCTGAAGTCTAACATCTCGCTTTATGTTCCCAACTTCTAGCTCAAATTGGGAAATTCAGTCTGACACTCTAAAATCTCCAATTTATGCCCATCAAAACTTTTCTCCCTTTCTATATGCACTCCTCCTTGGACTTGACATCCCCTTCCTCTAAAGTGAAGTGTGGTACTCACTAGCTCGGTGAAATCATAGCCCTTTTAGATCATTATATTTGACAACAGAGTTTAAAATTACAAGTGATCAGTTTGTAAAGTAAATTAAGAACATGTGAAAATACTATCACATTAATAAAATAAGAAAAGATCTAAGAAAATCTAAATTCCTAAACATATCTTTCAAATCATTGTAAAAGGAAAAGTAAAATGAAGATAATGGCATAAACAATAAAAGAACTGATAGAATTATGAATTTATTATGTGATAACAAGGAATATATGTCTACCTATGCTCTTTTATGTGTATAGGTAAGCCTATTACTCTATTTGTTTCATGCAACTATCGGTCACCTAGAAGCTCCTAACAGAAATAGATCATTAAATTTTATTTCCTTAAAAGTTGCATTTCCACCAAAACTACTTTATCATATCCAACCAGTCAATGTGAGTGTACTCATGTTGCGAGATCACTGCTCTCCCTAGTCTTAGTTTCACTTACAACAAATTTTAACCTAACCTATTGTCACTTAAGTTTCGTCAATGAAGCAATAGAGATATTACTCGTCACATTAAAATTAAAAAAATCTATCATAAAACAAATTTTCCTACTCATGCCATTACTTCATATCAAAAGAAAAGGAGTAAAGAAAACTACTCACAAATTATGGATTAAATACAAAATAAAACTTTAATAAATTTAAAAAATCCACTATAACGTGTTTATAATAATTATAAGATAATGAAGAATACAATACTTTGCACTTTCTCTCTCAAAGAAAAATAAAAATCCCTCCAACAAAGTCTCCCACTGATCCATGCAATGCACATACAATTTTTTTACCCATATCTCTCAAAATACCTCATTAATCTCTCCAGACATGGTGTAAATCTACATCTCCATCTCATTTCTACACTCATGCCAAAACTCTCTCCAAAAATTCCCCCTCTTATGAGAGATGCCCCCCCCCCCCCCATTTTAAAGAGATGTTAAGCACCTTCTTTTTCCAAGAGACACGCCTCTTCACTCCATGAGACACACCACTTCATCCAAAAAGCTTTTCCAAGTGTTTAGATTCATTTTAACTACTCCATGAGGCGTGCAAGTTGCTTAGAATCTTCCAGAAAATCCTAAAATAGCCTGAAATAACCATAAGCTGTTTAAACCCATACATAACTGTTTTTGGAATTTAAGTGCCATATTTGGTGTCTAGGAGCTATTTTTTGGGGGTGACTACCGCTTAGGTGTCACCATACATGCAACTCCACAGTTTCTCTCTGTTTCAGCTTCGTTTCGCCTCATGTCGGCTTCGTTTTGCTCCAAAATGTCATACCTCCAACATAAGCATGAAAATAACCTTTTTTAAAAAGTTTAATCTCATTTAAAAACATGTGATAAATGTAAAGGAGATTAAGCATATAAAGACATATCAAAATGTGTTAGCTCAAAATTTTCTTCATTGCTCAATTTGGCTCCAAATTGCACCTTATTTGTTTCATTTTCTCCAAATATCCATTTGTTGTACCTGAAACCAAAAACATGTAAAATACATTCCTTTAAAGTGTAATATCATTAAATATCATTAAAAATTAGCATGAAAATTATAGAAAAGAGTAGTTAATTTTAGGCGTGTTAGGGTGTCCTATACCAATAATCAATGTGAGAGCAGCACACATTTATCTAACCATGATTTTTTTTGTTACACACTTTCTGTGGGTCTAAATCAGCTCATCTCACTCATCATAAATGAATATGGTAGATATGCTTTTCCCACTCATCCTAAATAAGTGTGTAAGATAGCCTTTTAAGGGATATGTCAGAGCTTAACTTTAAGGTTAAGTACTTGATGGTTAGTGCATCTTTCTTAAGCTAGAATACTTGGTATCAATATTGACTGAAGTTAATCTCGATTGATACTTGCCATATGTGTGAAAACCTTGCACTTTTCCTAGCATTCTTTGGAGATACACGCTTCGTACTGGTTTGAATCATTAGTGTCTCACTCATCATAAAGGAAATTGGTAGAAACTCTATCCTACTCATGAATGCAGTATATATCCTTTAAAGTATACATTTAAGTATGTCTTAAATAATAAGTACTTCATGGTTAGTCATCTTATGCTTAGAATATTCTCCAGTAGGAGGTATTTCATTATTCTTGCAAAAGTACCCCTTATGGTTGGTTCATCCTGCTTGTTTAACCCCTTGATATCCTTGAGACTTGGTTAATTTTTTTTATTTCCTTTTCATGAGATGCATCGCATCAGCTGGAGCATATTGCTTGTTTGACCAAACTATGTTTAAGTGAACACTTCAGTTTATGATCAAATTATGATACTTCTCTAGCAGAAGTTATCTTACCAAGATGTTTGGTAGAGGTATCATATATAGATTGGGCTGCTTTGGCAATCCAACCTCTTTAATGTTTTAACTCAGTCAATTTTTATGGCTCCATCAAAGAAACATGTCGTATCAGCTTGGACCACTTTGATTATCTTTCTGATCCATGTTTTCTAGTAAAAAAAATAGATGTTTGACTAAAATCCCAGTATTCTCCTCAACGAGAATTATCTTGCCTAATTTTTATAGAAATATCCATTGATACATCCTCAAAGAGCTAGCTTGCTATTTCTGATGAATCCATAATGAGAGTTACTTCGCTAGTGCATATCAAAGCGCCTTATGGTTAGACCGTTCAATTTACCTAAACTTTACGATATTTTTAATCGGCTTGATTGATTTTATTCACATAGTCGAAAGACATATTTTATCATCTATTTAACTGATTTATGTCTTATTGAGATATCTTACACCTGCCAAACAAGTGTTAGCTAGTGACATGCCTAAAATATATTACTTTTATTTGCACATTTAATGCTTATTTTTAGATATATTGTACTTTAATGAAAGATATTTTTGATATTTTTGGTTGTAGGTGAAATAAATGAAGTAATTAAAGCAAATGAAATGATAACAGAGCAATTTAGAGTCAAAGCAAGCAAAATGGCCAAAGTTGACATGACGCTAGGCCCCAGGATATGATGCCTAAACACCAAAACTTGGCGCCTAGGTGTCATAAGCTGTTTTCAATTTTGGTTCAATGAATGTGGATAAATTTTGATGGGGTACTTGAAGTGGCTCTTAGTGATTTTGAGAGCTCTATTTAAACAAACTTCTCAAGTGACCCGCAATTACACAGTTATTTAAGTCCTAGAAGATGACCAAAAGCTTGACCTAGTTTATATTAAGTGGCTAGTGTGCAAAACTAAATATTATGTAAAGTTAATAGAATGGCTTACACATTAGGGCCACTACAAAAGTATACATATCGTTTCAAGTAATATAGAGCTCTAATTGAGTCTTAAGTATTAATCCCACAGGGATAGGCAAAACTCTTATAGGTTAAATTTAGTAAAATCCTCTTTAAAATGCAGTTAACTTATTTAAGAAATGATGACAACTTTTTTTGTATTAGCTAATCCTAAAAAATTTAAAATAAATGCTAAGTACGCTAAGCAAACAAAGGATACAAATGCAAGAAATTCTAAAATGACTAAAATGTAAAGTTATCACTCAACAAATCTAAACTAACGATGTATAGAAGAGTTCAAATTGTATAAAACATCCCTCCCCTTACAATGAGTTTATAATAAGTGTAGGAATCTAATAATTTTAAACATAATTAATGTATTGTGCCAAATAGGAGCATACTTATTCTTTACTCTCTCTCGAGTGCAAAAAGAACATTGGTTAATCCAGAGTTAAGTCCCTAAACCCGTGGTTAGACTGGGAAGATACTAGTTGTCACTCTAGAGTTCCCACTTACCCTTCACTTGAAAGCTAACATCTCGCTTCAAGTTCCAAACATCTAAAACAAATTGAAAATTTTAGTCCGTCACTCTAAAATCTCCAATTTATGCCCATTAAGACTTATTCCCTTACTTATTTGGACTTAACCCCATGGACTATAATCTCACCCATGAGACTAAATGTGATTCTTACTATGTTGAGGAAAGCATAGCTATTTCACAATAGATTTTAAATAATCAATTAGCTAGATTGATAAATAAACTAAGCATGGAGTTTAAATCATCAAAATTTATGGAATTAAAAACACTTCTACTAAACTTTACTCCTTCACACAATTATTCCTCATTGCAGGGAGAAAGACAAAGGGAACTACTAAAATCTCATTTGGAAGACACGACGACACATGGATTTATAGATAATATAAGTTTAAAAAATAAGATTAAATAAAATAAACAAAATACAAAAGTTATTTCAAACTCCTTCCTAAGCAATCATCTGAGTTCCTTTGAATCACTCACTCTCCTTAAAATTCAACTCCAGTCTCACTTAGAACTATAATGAAGAAGATATCTCTTAGTTTTCCTCTTCTCCTCCAAATCTAAGCAAGTGACCAAGGAAATCCTTCAAGCCTCCAAGAACTTCCAAGCCCTACTCTCTCTCTCGCAAAAGCTCTTCCTCCAAAAGACTCTCTCTTGGACTCTATATAAGTCTCTTTAAAAAGAGCTATCAAATTCATTAAGAGTCACTTCAAGCACCCCTTCAAAATTCATTCACATTCATTGAGCATTCTAGAAAATTGTTTCTGGTGCCATGTGAACTTTGGTCTTATTGCTTCCTTTGACTCCAAATTGCTCTATTTTTGTTCCATTTGCTCTGCTTGCTCCATATAGTTTCCCCAAAGCCAAAAACATCAAAAATGTCTTTTGTTAAAGTGCAATATCATTAAAAATAGACTTTAGATGTACAAATAAAAATGACATATTTTAGGCATGTCAAAGTACCCCAATCTTAACTATTACATGTCATCAAGTAACTTATTTCTTTTGAAAAATTGAATATGTTAAGATCTGGTTGTGGGTTTTATTAAAAACCCATATTTTTTTATTCCATAAATGTGGTAGTTATGACTTCAAAAAAATTCTAGTAATTCAAGATAGAAATAGGGCATAAGAACAATTTATAATTAAGTCCAAAAATTCTATTTTTCTATTCATTTCAAAAACTAATTATAGTTTGCAATACATAAAAATCTTAGAAAACTAACTTATAGAATTTGAGAGAACTCTACTAGTAAAGGTAAACTAATACTTTTAGAAAATAAAAGCTCAAATCTATAATAAAGCCTCTCGCTTTCAGATGATTCAAGTGAAGCCAATTTTTAATTAGGTATCCCCTCAAGCTTCTCATCATTTTCACATACACTTTTTCTTTCTTTTTTTTTTCTTTTTTTTTTTACTTTCAGGATCATTTTAAAATCTTTACTTTTCTTTTTAGTGAGGATTACTATATTTGGATTTACCTTTAATGATTTTGAACTTCGCTATCCTCCTCTTAAAGTTAAGAACTAATCACATTTCTTACCTTCATAATTTGTATTTTTTTTCAAAAATAAATTTTCATAGTCTCAATTATTTAAAGTATAGATCTAAGATCCTTAGTGTTTCAAAAAGACAATTTCTTTTCTAATTTAAATAGTAAAATTATATCTCTATTCTCTTTTACTTAATATCTTAATTCTTATAACTGACATTTATCACAAAAAATTTAATTAAGTCTACCACAAAATCTATAGAAAAAAAATAAAGTTCTCTTAAAAACAACACCACATACCCCATATTATTTTAAAAAGGTATTTTCTTTGAATATAATTTCTTAAAGACAAATAAAATTTGGTTTTTCTAAAGTTATTCTTCCTCCCCCAAACTTAAATTTTTTAACATGTTAAGACATTTAGTACAAAAAATATAGAAGCAGGAAGAAAATTTTAAAAATGGTTTTCTAAAAAGGATTGAACATGAAAGTATGCAGGTATTAAAAATAGGTATACAATAGAAGTAGAGCTTAATTAACTTGTATATAACAAAAATAAATTGATAAGTACACGAGCTCTTTAAACATGATAAACATATACAACCACAGTACAGTAGTAAAACAAACAGTCGTACAGTAATAACAAGAAACAAGGTAGTATAAATGAACAAGCAGTGATAAATTCAAATCAAAATAAATCCAAAACAACAATTACTACACCTAAGAGTTCATAATCTAACAACTCTAATAAATACATCTAAAGAAACATAACACACAATACACATAACATAGATATTATTCCTCACCATCACCTTCATCTGTCTCATCATCACTATCCTCATCCTCTTCCATATGGCTCTATGGTTCATAATTCAGAAATGGAGGATTAGATGGAAACTGAACATCAAGATCTCCTCAAAGAAGTTTCACCAGAGAGGTCTTGAAACTCATATCATAATCATGTTTGAGTTTAAAATTTTCCTGAACATGATTAAACTTATCGTCAATACTTTACCTTGTAGATATGCAATATCAAGCACCACTGCCTGATAATCACTATGAAGATCATTCAGAGTGGTTGAAGAGTGAGCAGCAGTACCTGAGGTAGATGATCTTGAAGTGGAGGTAGAAAGAATATATGAACTTCAACCCCTGGATCTCAATCCAACATGTAGTACATATACATGCACATTGGTCCTACTAATGGGTTTAAGAGGTTGTAATAGTTCTTCTGAATTCACATATCATACTTTGGATTGCTTACATAAAGTAAAAATTATGGCAGGGTAACCTAAACCTCTAGTGGTTCCACCTGTAGAAGAAATAAGGATATTCTGATAAATTAGAGATCCAATATTTATACTTTTCATTTGTTGAATGCAATAGTTCAAGGATATTCTCTCCTTAGTAACCTCACTAAGATGATTGGAAGGAAGAAGTTTTGTAGAAATGAAATAGTGTCATGCCTTGGAGGGTGCATTCAAAATTGAGGCAGAGAAGTTTACCTGATGGTCAATCTTAACTTTCCAAACTCCCCTTTCGTCAGTCAGAAATGATATCACCTCATCCAAACGCAACTCCGTAGGCTCAAATGAATAATAATCACAGTTTGGAATATTCAACAACAAGTAAAGAGCATTGATGTGCTCTGGTGTCAACTGTACACTTCTTCCTCAAACAAATATCTGGTCATCAGTGACTTCTCGGAAGTTGACATAAAATTCTAGAATAATAGAGATAACTGCTACAGCGGTGAAGTAGCAGAAGCTTTCCCAATGTTGGGTCACAATCAAACTTTCAATAGCTCCTGCAGGATTGAAGAAAGCTCTCCCTTGAATCAACTTTTTAGAAGTGAGAAGATCATTGTATCAGTACTGAGCTTTCATATTGGCAAATTTCTTAGAATCAAAGATGACTTTTTCTTCCCCCTTTTGTCTTATGACCCATAGTCTATAAAAATTCAAAAAAATCAACATAAATTCTAAAAAATATTCTTAAGCTTCCAAAAGCATTTTTATAAGATAAGAATCCTTTTTTCCATGGATTATTTATTCATTTCTTCCACAAATCCAAAATTTTGGCAGTTGAGCAATATGATATGAATCCATGGTGAAAATAAATTTTTTTGCATTAAAGTGAAGCTCTTACCTTAAGGAGATCAAATCCAAAGTTTCCACGCCAAGAAATTGCCTTACAAACCAACATTAGAGAAGCCTTATGAGAGCCCCACACTCAAATTTGTGAAAACTAGGATGAAGAAGGTGATAGTTTAGGTAAAAATTGGGTTCTTAAGCCTGAACCATCGATTCATCTAAACCAACACTTAAGTGCCAAGTGCTGGCACCTGAGCACCGGGTTCTCGAGTTACTAGCACCTAGGCGCCAAGTTTCAGTGCCTAGGTTTCAGTGCCCAATTTATATTTTTTTACTTTAATAAATTTTTTTAATAACGAGCACCACACACCAAGGCACTAAGAACCCTAGTAAGCCCAATTCAACATATTTAAACATCTTCCAACATTTAATTTTCACAAACACCAACAATCACTTACATTCAAATATTAATCCAATTATCATACAAATACACAGGATAACTCCACTCACAACTTTTAAAACATGACTTCTAAATTCACACACAAACTATTAAGCACACGAACACTCAAAATATCAAAAAGCCTACAAGAACGCATCAAAGCTAATACTCTACGAAACCAAAAGCCTATAAGCATACATCAAAGCTGCTAATAAAAATCCACTACATATTATCATCTACCTCACTATCCACTTCTCTAATATCATCAAGTGACTGATGCACATACAAGTTGTAGAAAGAATAGTTAGAAAATTCCTCAAAATCTTCCTCAATCCAACAATACTTCTTATACATTTGGACCTATGAATCCCGGAATACATCAGTATGATCTGAATGTTGTTTCATTTGCTAATCCAGATGATCGAATTGACAAGCAATGTTACTAATCATGTTGTGAATCACTAACATCTCCTTCATTATATTCTCGATTCCCTCCAAGATACCAGTTAAACTATATGTACATCAAGTTCAAAATGATGCGGAAGGGCGAGAAGACTTATCCATATAAGAACTTCCTCAATGTGTTGTAAAAAGATTGAGGTTTTCACACATCATGATAGACTGGTCCATGGGATTCCAGGAAAGAAGTACATTTTGCCAACTTTCATAAGTACTTGGGCTTGGCTAAAAATTAAAAAAAAAAACATTAGGCTTTCCAAGCCCAGTCATAGATCCATTTAGTGCAACTTCAAGGATAGATTTATGAATAAGTACCCCCCACATTAATAGAACTTCCAGTATGAATATAGTAATTGAGGATTGCACTTTCTTTCATAACTTTCTTTATGTCTGTGATAGTAAGCAACTTGGCAGAAATGAATAATTGCAATGGCTTAGATGATGAATTTAACCTTGCAGCACAAAAACTAACCTTGGAATCACTTCTCATTTTTTAAAGTTCTTCATTGTCCATCAAGAATCTGAAGATCTCATTTAGATTGTCTATAGTAAGGGTGAAGTTAGCAAATTTACAAATTGGTATGTCATCCACCAAGAAAAACTCATTGATCCTTAAAGGAGTAAAAGGTACTAACTTACCTCAAACATAGACCAACCCATGATTTAATCCATGAAGATTTGAATAGAATTCCTTCATGACAGAGATAAGAGTGGCGACAGTGGTGTAACAAAACACTTTCATCGCCCTTGCGCTATAATTGTCTGTCTTCCAGACATGATAAATCCTCTATCTCTAATCAATTTCATATTTACCAGAGTTCTATCATGAAGCCTTTGTGCATCCTTTCTTATGAACTTTTTCCGTTAAAAAACTTCATGAGTTGAACTCCTAAAGCATTGAAATCCATGAATCCTGAAATGTGATGAAATATCAAGATTCCTTCTCTCTCTAATTGATGAAGAACGAAATGAAATGAAGGTTTTGGGGGGTTTTAAAGAAAAAACCCATCTAAAAATTGGAAATTTGAAGCATTTTGTGGGTTCGAAACTGTGGCACCTAGGCTCCATATTTGGGCACCTAGGCACTAATCTCCCTGTGTACTGGCACCTAGGCGACATATCTTGACGCCTAGGCACCAGTACAGGTCTTACCACAGGTTCACTTTAGGTCCAAATACATGTCCAAACCTCCCCTAGGTCTTAAATTATAGTGCTTTAAGTAGTAACTTAACATGTGTGACTCTCAAACACAAAGTACAATCAAGCAAATACACACAATTAACTCTCAAAAAACTAAACTCAATCTAGTTTAATAACTATGGGTTGCCTTCCACAATGTGTTTTGTTTAACATCGTTAGCTCAATGTATCCAACACTTACTCGGGTTAACCCAACATCAAGATTTCATTAAAAATAGGTCTACTTCCATCAAAGTAAGGTTTTAGTGTATGTCAATTTACTTTGAAAATTCTATCATTTTCTGGATCCTTGATATCCACAACACCATAAGGATACACTTTTACTACAATGAATGGTCCCATCCACCTAAACTTCAGTTTTCTAGGAAATAATTTTAATCTTGTATTGTACAGTAAAACTTCCTTTCCATGTTCTAAATCCTTTCTTAAAATTTTTTGATCATACCATAATTTCATCTTTTCTTTATAAAACTTTATATTTTCATAAGATTCATTTCTTATCTCCTTAAGCTATTCAATTGCAATAGAATTTCTGACCAGCATCTTTCAAATTATAATTAAACTTGTTGATGACCCAATAAGTTTTATACTCCAGTTCTACCGGTAAGTGACAAGCCTTCCCAAATATGAGTTTATATAAGGTCATTTCTATAGGACTTTTATATGTCATCCTATTAGCCCATAATGCCCCATCTAGTCTATCATATCAATCCACCCTATTAGGATTTACAGTCTTCTCCAAAATTCTTTTAATTTCACGGTTGGAGAAATTTGCTAGACCACTGGTCTGAGGATGATAAGCAGTGGCAATCATATATTTAATACCACTTTAATTCCTATCAAATATCCAAAATTCTTTTAATTCCTAAAAATGACTTCCCCCATCTGTAAATATTACTCTCGACATTCTAAAATTGCTAAAAATATTTCTTCTTAAAATTTTGCAATGTTTCGATCATGACAGTGAGGTAAAGCTACCACTTCTATCCACCTTGAAACATAGTACACTGCAATTAAAATTTATAAGTTTTTGTAAGATGGTATAAATGGTCCCAAAAAGTTACCCTAAACAGAAAAAAATTCAACCTTTAAAGTAAAACTGAGGGGCATTTCATTTCTTCTAGAAATATTGGCTACCATGTAACATCGATCACATGTTTTCACATAAGTATTAATATCTTTAAATATTGTAGGCTAATAAAATCTAGATTGTAAAATCTTATATGTAGTTTTATTAATCCCAAAATGTCTCCCAAAATCAAAATCATGACATTTTGGAATAATTTACTGAGATTCTTCTAAAGGTACACATCTCTGAATAATTTGGTCCTTATATAAATATGGGTCATCCCAAAGGTAAGATTTAGCATCATGCATAAACTTCTTCCATTGTGAGTATGTCAAAACATAAATATAATATTATTAACTATAAAATTAATAATGTTGGCATACCACTGAACACACTATTCAGTTACAATATATATTTTTTCAACAGGAAAATGTTCATTAATTTCATTTTCAGGATTAACTGAATTTTTTGTTCCAGTCTAAATAAATGATCAGCTATTTGATTATGAGTTTCGTTCTTATCTACTATTTCAAAATCAAATTCTTGCATTAGAAAGACTCATTTGAATAACCTTGGTTTTGGATCCTTTTTCAACATCAAATATTTAATAGCAGAGTCATCTGTATGCACAACACATTTAGTTCCAATAAGATAAGATCTGAATTTATCAAAGGCATATATTATTGTTAATAACTATTTGTCAGTAATAGTGTAATTAATTTGACTTTCATTAAGAGTCTTACTATCATAGTATATTACTTCTAAAATTTTATCATATTTTTCTCATAATCACTCACACCACACATCAACTCAAATGGTTTCCCCCAATCAGGTAAAACAATAATAGGAGTGGTGATTAATTTTTCTTTTAACAATTCGAAGGCATTTAGGCACTCCTGATTAAAATCAAACAAAGCATCTTTTTTTAAAATTTGGCACAGAGGCTTAGTGATTTTTGAAAAATCTCAAATGCATTGCCTATAGAAACCAACATGTCCTAGGAAACTCCTAACTCCTCTTATTGTAACAGGCAGAGGTAATCTAGCAATAACTTGATTTTTTGTTGGATCTACTTTCATACCATTTTTTGAAATTTTATGTCCAAGTATAATTTCTCCTGCAAACATGAATTGACATTTCTCCTAATTGAGAACTTAAATTTTTTTGCAGTGTTTTGGTACTTTTTCTAAATGATTTAAACATGAATCAAATGATGTGCCAAACACTATAGAGTCATCCATAAGAAAATCAATTCCATTCTCAATTTAGTCACAAAAAAACTTCAATCGCGACACCATGAACCTTTGAAAAGTTGCAAGTGCATTGCAAAATCCAAAGGGCTTCCCTCTAAAAGCAAAAGTCCTGTAAGGACTAGTGAATGTGGTATTTTCTTGATCCTCAGGAGCTATAGGAATTTGATTATAACAAGTAAATCCATCCAAAAAGCATAAATGTATGTGCCCTGCTAGCCCGTCTAACATTTGATCAAGAAAAGATAAAGAAAAGTGATTTTTTCTTGTGGCGAGATTTAATTTTCTATAATAGATTTGCCTCCTAGTAACTTGTCAAGTTAGAATTAATTTGTTCCTTTCATTAACTAATACAGTCACTCCTCCTTTCTTAGGAACACAGTAAATCAGACTAACCCAAGCACTCTCCGAGATAGGATAAATAATTCCAGCATCTAACCACTTTATAATTTCTTTTTCTACAACTTCTTTTATTATTAGGTTAAGTCTCCTCTGAGGACTAACCATTGGCTTTTGATTCTCTTCCATTAGAATTTGGTCCTTACAAATGGAAGAATTAATACCTTCAAGGTCAGCTATCATCCATCCAAAAGCTTTATTATTATTTTTTGAAGTTTCCATTAATTTTTGTTCTTAACCTTTAGTTAAGTCTGAGGATATTATAATAGATAATGTATATGAATTCCTTATAAAAACATACTTTAAATGTGTAGGTGGAACCTTCATCTCTAATTCAAGAGGTTTTCAATTGAAGGACTAAAGATTTATCATTTTCTCTAGTGTTCAACAACTCAAAATTTTCCTAAACATAATTTGTATCCTCATTAATCTTTTCAATTATTTTATCTTTTAGATTAGTATCTTCTTTGTACTCGACAAGTTACTAGGTGGCAAATCTATATTAATTAAAGAAAATTAAATCTCACCACAAGAAAAGATCACTTTTGTTTATCTTTTTTGGATCAAATGTTAGATGGGCTAGTAAAGCACATACATTTATGCTTTTTGGATGCATATACTTCTTATAATCAAATTCTTATAGCTCCTGAGGATCAAGAAAATACCACATTCACTAGTCCTTACAAGACTTTTACTTTTAGACGGAAGCCCTTTGGATTTTGCAATGCACTTGCAACTTTTCAAAGGTGCATGGTGTCCCGATTGAAGTTTTTCTATGACTAAATTGAGAATGGAATTAAAGTTTTTATGGATGATTTTATAGTGTTTGGTACATCATTTGATTCATGTTAAAATCATTTAGAAAAAGTACCAAAACACTACAAAAAAAAATTAAGTTCTCAATCAGGAGAAATGTCAATTCATGGTTGCAGGAGAAATTATACATGGACATAAAATTTCAAAAAATGGTATGGAAATAGATTCGACAAAAAATCAAGTTTTTGCTACACTACCTCTACCTATTACAATAAGATGTGTTAGGAGTTTCCTAGGACATGTTGGTTTCTACAGGCAATACATTCGAGATTTTTCAAAAATCTCTAAGCCTCTGTGCCAAATTTTAGAAAAAGATGCTTTATTTGATTTTAATCAGGAGTGCCTAAATTCCTTCGAATTGTTAAAATAAAAATTAATCACCGCTCCTATTATTGTTTTACCCGATTGGGGGAAACCATTTGAGTTGATGTGTGGCGCGAGTGATTATGCTATTGGGGTTGTTTTATGATAAAAATATAATTTCTTTATCTTCGCTTGGTTGTTCTCCCATTGATGGTTAGCACCACCAGAATTATTATTCTAGTTAAAGTTAGGGTGTTTTTTTTTCCTAGAATAGGCACTAATAGGTTGCATTTAAAGTTTCAAATGTAGGAATGTTAGAATCAACCATTTTTCCTAATGAATTTTCTTCAATCACTGGAGGTGTTTGAGATAAATCCATTCCAAATTAATACATCTTTCTTGATATTGCAGCTACTTGAGATGCTAATATAGAAGTAACATCAAAATCATGAACAATGGCTATTCTTTTAGGATTTATTCTTTCAGAAAGTCATTCAAAATTATTAGTAACAATTTCTTCAATTAACGAATGTGCTTCATCAAAAGGTTTTAACATTAATGAACCATCAACAGCAACATCGATAATAGATCTAAGAGTTCCTACAAACACATTATAAAATGTTTGAATTATTAATGAATTAGGAAAAGAATGATGTGGACACATCCTAAGAAGTTCATCAAAGCATTACCATGCCTTGTATATTGATTCCCCTTCAAACTGACAAAAAGATGTAATATCATTTTTGAGCTTACTAGTCATTGATGGTGGAAAATACTTAACCAAGAATTTTTGTGCTAGGTCACTCCAACTTCTTACAGAATTGATTTTTAAACATTAATGTGATGAGCATTCTTCAAAGCTTAATTTACTTTTCATACTACCCATATGAACTGTTAGAATTTGTTGTGATCCATTATGACTCCGAAGAGCAATGGAGGAACGATTAGAGTATTCAAATTGTTCTATAGGGTATGGTTTAAGTATACTATAGAAAATGCAAATAGATAGGGAAATAGACTTTGACGGGTTTAAATTAGGGTTTAGAGAATTAAAATCAGTTTAACCAAACTTCTTTATGGAAGAGGGTAAGAAAGATAATTGCTCCTATTTTTTACTAGCCACATTTGTAATTTGAAGTATCTATTTCTACATAATCACATATATAATTACAAGAGAGGGGTAACTTTTATATCTTGATAATCACAAATCCAATTAATTTAGGTTGGTTTTAACATTATAATTAATTGAAGTAGTGGAGTAGTTATTAGAACTTTCATATAATCAAAATTTCAAACTGACCTAAAACTAGTAGACTAAAACTTCTCTTAAAGGATTCATTACCCCACTCTCTGTGGCATCGACAAACCGGACTCAATAGAGCCCTTTATTATTGAAACAATATGTATACTTGAGTGAAAAACTCAGTATGCATGAACACCTGATTTTAAGAACACAATCAAGTTGCTAGGGAGTGGATTAAGTTTGGAAGTTGTTACCAAAGAGTTACATTTTTTTATAATCACTTGGGTGGATTACATTTCTGGCACCGTTATCGGGGACATACATTTTTGTAATAATCGCTGGGATGAATCAAGTTTCTAGTGTCATTTTCTGTGAGCGACACTAAAGAACTTTAGGAGAGTTTTAGTTGAACCTATAACACTTAGATTTGAAAATTGTAGCTTTATTATAGTGTGTTGAATTATTGTGTGCTTTAAAAAAAAGAAAATCCTAAAATATTTTAGTGTGCTTGACTTGCATGTTATCTATCCTATTAGTTAAATCTTTAGAATTTAATGCATAGTTCAGGAGCTGCAAATCTTGAACCTTATGACGCAGAACTAGAGAGAAATTTTAGGAAGATTAAAAAACAAAAAAGAATCTTCAAGAATCTATTATAAAAATGGTGAATCAACAAATCATTGTAGATACTCAAGAATCAGTTCATGATCATGATGCAAATAGACCATTACAGGATTATGTGAACCCTGGAGCAGATGGAATTCATTTAAGTATTCAAACCCCTGCCGTAGAAGCAAGTAAATTTGAACTTAAGCCTATTATTACTCAAATGGTGCATATTAACCAATTTGTGAATCCTCGTCTGAAGATCCTAACTTAAATTTGGTGAGTTTCTTTGAACTTTGTGTCACATTCTGCTATAACGATGTTTCCAATAACTTTATTAGGCTTAAGCTTTTTCTCTTTTTCTTGAGAGATAAATCAAAATGTGGTTAAATTTACTAGCACATGGATTGATTAAGAAGTGGGGGGATTTAGCCCCTAAGCTCTTAGTTAAGTAGTTGTTGGTGCTCTTATAGTTCATCATGCTTGGAGTATAGCTAGTAGTGTAACAGTTAGTGGTTTGGGTTATCCTGCCCTGATTTTCACTTTATATGAGCAATCAGGAGTAGAGACCCATAGAAATGAGGAAAAGCTACAACCACAAAATCCTATTGGAAAGCGTACGGTTCAAAGAGTTGAATCATTTGTTGAGTTTAAAAGTGGAGGTAGTGATAGACCCTAAACATCAGTTGTAGGGGCATCTATTTCTCGCTCTGCTTCACTTGAAAATATCATGGAGTAGCTCATGAAGCAAATGGATATTGTGAATATGCACAATAGGATTGGAGAAATTAAAACAAGGAATGCTTACACTGATGAATATAAGTAGAGGAGAGTTCAACATGATAGAGCTTATGAGGAGGCTATGGGTAGATATCTTATGGGTGAGTATAATGTCAAATTTCTAACTTGCCCCAGACACTCATTATGCTCCACATCATGATGATGAAGAAGAAGAAGTTGATGATGATGATGATGAAGATGAGGAAGGTGATGAAGATTGATGTTTTTAGGAGTTTAGATTGTTTGTTTGATGTTTGTTTGTTATTTAATTGTTTCTATTTGGTTTTATTTGAAACTATTGTTGTAAGAACTTTCATTCTAATTTTCTGTTGTGGACCTACATTGTAATAGAAACTGTAGATTTTTACTTTTTCTGCATTTTTAGTATTTTTCAGTTTTTGCATATGTTTTTAATTGTCAACAAATTCTTTAAAATAAATTATGTTTCATTTTATGCTTTAAAACTTGTATGCATTTTTAAAGTTAGTACCTGCAGTATGCCAGAGCCAAATTTCACACTCAGATATCCCTTACATGTTAGATTTTATGTTGATGCATTTACTATTTTCTTTCACCAACTAAATTTTGTACTAACACATTTTTAAATTACTAAAAAATTTAAATTTGAGGGAAGGGAAATTTTCTTTTAAAAAAGAAGTAAATTAAAATTTATTTTTCCTCAATTAACTATATTTTTAAAATTAATTTAACATGAAATGGGATATTAAGATTTACTTTTAAAGGACTATACCTATTTTTTATGAATATTATGGTAAATTTAAGTAAATTTTTTTAATAATGAAGGTCAATTTTTAAGTTACAGTTGTTCGGTATGTTAAGATATGACTATGTTTTTCTTTTTTAAGTAAAAGAAATTGTATTTTTGAAATATTAAAAATTTTAGAGTTTCATGTAAGAAGAAAAGAATGAAACTTTATGAGAAATCATAAACTAATATGAATTTATAAAGTGAAGAAAGGTAAAAAGTTTTGACTTTAAGAAGAGGATAGTGAAGTTCAAAATTATTAATGGCAGTCCATATATAGTAATCCTCACTTTAAAAAGAAAAAAAAGAAAGGAATGAAAAGATCCTAAATAAAAATGGAAAAGAAGAAAAAAAAAAGAAAAAAAGAAGATAGAAAAGAAAGGAGATGACAAATGAGTGAGGAGAAGTTTGAGGGAATGCCTAATACAAAATTGGCTTCACTTGAATCAACTTAAGGAAAAGATTTTATTACATTTTCTAAACTTGTATTGGAGTATTAGTAGCATTAATAGTAAAGTTTTCATGATGTTATTTTTCATATGAATGTTCTAAGTATCATTGATATGACAAATTATAACTTATCTTGAAAAGAATAGATATTCAAAAATCTTAAATTTGATTACTAAGTACTCTTAGACTTAGAGTTTGAATCTAAGTTAATAAAGATTTTCTTAAATTTTATTATTTTATTTATTAAACTAAAGTATAGAAGTTTTAAGTTAATTTCTATCCTAAGTCATATGTTTTTATGTAATAAAAGTGTCATCAGAGGAAAAGTAATATTTAAGTTTGGGGGATTTTGATACATCAAAATAAAATATTATTTTAAGTATATATTTTATGTTTGTTTTGTGTGATATTGCACTTTAAAGAAGGTTATTTGCATATTTATTTGCATGTATATCAATTTTAGGCATTTATAGCAAAAGTAGCAAAAAGGACAAAATTCGGAACCAAAACAATAAATTTTGGGATTTTGGTGCTTGAAGCGCTGTTTGACAGAGAACTAGTGCATGAAGTGCCATAATTGGCATCTGAAGCATCATTTGACAGAGAGCTGGCGCCAGATGCACCTAATTTGGTGCCTGAAGCACCAAATCTCATAACAGTGCGGTCTTAAGCAAGTTGGTGCCTGAAGCGCCATAAACTTTTTCGGATTAAGGCGGTTCGGGACAAATTTTGTACGAATTTTGAAAGGGAAACTTGTTTTAAACACCCCATGGAGTGATTTAATGCATCTAGACACTTTAGAAGATTCTTTTTTGAAGGGATATGTCTCTTATATCAATAGAAATGTCTTTTGAATTCAAAATGGTTGACTCTTGGATAGAATTTTAGAGGAAATTTTTAATTTATTTTAGAGGGGGGCAGCCTCTAATTAAAGAGAGGAAAGTAAAGGGCTTGAAGAGAGTTGAAGGGGGCAACAAGAGGAGTTTGAAGAGAGAGAGTGGCATGAGATAGAGAGAGAGAAAGTCAATGGCTTGGAGATTTTCTTCAAGGATTGTAAGAGGAGAGGGAAGGTGACAGATTTCTTCTTCATTACACTTCTAAGGGAGAATTGAGAGTGCTTGTAAATATGGAAAGTGCTTAAAGAGAACTTCTAGAGATTTTATTTAGGAATGATTGTGAGATAAGTTGTGTTCTTTTACTTCTTTATTTTGTAAACTTGTTTTGATATATGAAATATGTAGTTTGTGGTATCCTTCTCATGAATTATGAGTAGCCTTCTTTATCTTTCTCCATACTTTGAGATATGGGTTTGTGAAGAATTGATGTTGTTTTGTACAGTTTTAAATATCAATAAATTGTGATGATTTGAACTCTGATCTTCATTTACCTTTTGATCTGGCCAATTGAAATGTTAAAATTTGTTGAGAAACATATATTCTGAAAAGGGCTCTGATTTCTAAAACATGGGGATAATCACATTTGATTCCATGAGAGAGGATGTCATCCATGGGGTTGAGTGCAAATAAATAGGGAAATATACTTTGTTAGATGCAGAATTGGAGATTTTAAGGTGACAAATTAAAATCCTCAATTTGGTCCAATTGATTAGAAACTAATGTCAGATTATTAGCCCTTGGGTGAGGCAGTAATTACCATAAAAAATTTATTTAGCTTTTGTAAATTTTACTTTTGAAAGTTTAGTAATTAGTTTAATTAACTTAGTCTTTTAACTGCATTTTATTTAGCATTCACTCATTTAGTTTATATTTGAATTTCATACTTCACATTTATAGTATAAAATTGAAGTTTACATTACAATATAAAGCATTTACTTATAAGCATTTTCAACTTTCTTGTGAGATCGATATTTAGGACTCCATTAGAGCCCTCTATTACTTGAGCGATATGTATAGTTGCATTATTTTTATGGAATTTGGCAGTTTAAACATTTTTAAAAGATAAATCTATTTTCACTAAATTTGTTTTTGTTGGGATTAAACTGCATATTTACTATTATATCTGTCATGTGTATTTTGTAATATTGAAAATATTTACAAAATTAACACACTAAATCCACATGCATTAAGTTTTTGGCACCGTTATCGAGGAAGTAACGGAAAATAGTAATAAGTTATTTTATAATTTAAATTATTTTTATTTTAAGCTAAAAAAAGTGTTTGTAATTTCGTTCCAATATTTTCATATTTTAGTGTGTTTGCTTATTTTAATTACTTATTGTGTTTGTTTATGCATAGAGTAAGATCTGAAGATTTAATACCTTACGATTCTTAGTTAGAAAGAATCATTAGAAAAATTAGAAAACAATAAAAAGAGATAGATAATTTTAGCAAAATGTCATGCAAATTAAGTAATGCTGGAAATGAAAATGAACATCATTAGAAACCTTTAAGAGATTATGATAATCCAACACTAGATGAAATTCATTTGAGTATACAAAACCTTGTTGTAGTGGCTATATCATTTGAGCTTAAACCTACTATTATCCAAATGGTATAAAACAAACAGTTTGGAGGAACACCAACTAAAGATCCTAACTTACACCTTGCAAGTTTTTTAGGATTGTGTGCTACTTTTAAAAATGATAGAGTGTTGAATGATGTCATCAGACTTAGATTTTTTTCCTTTTTCACTAAGGGATAAAGCTAAGATGTGCTTAAACTTGTTAACACCTGGATTTATAAGAGCTTAGGAGACTTATCACAAAAAAATTTATCTAAATATTTCCCATCTTCAAAAACTACTAAGTTTATAAACAATATTACATTTTTTTGTCAGTTTGAAGGGGAATCAATTTATGAAGCCTGAGAAAGATTTAAAGATCTCCTTAAAAAGTTTCCATACCATGCGTCACCAGATTGGTTAAGAATTTAAACTTTTATAATGGATTGGTTGGATCTCTTAGATTGATATTTGACACTGCTGGTGGGGGATCATTAATTTCAAAACCTTTTGATGAAGCATATTCTTTAATTGAAGAGATGACCACTAATAATTTTCAATGGCCCTCTGAAATGTTAAATCCAAAAAGAGTATGTAGTATTCATGATTCTGATGCAATCTCTAAGTTAGCTGCCAAATAGTTGTTATATTAAATAAGATAGATTAATATGGAATGAATTATTCTAAGGCATCACCTATGCTTGAGGAAAACTCATTGAGATAAATGATAGAATCTCAATCTTATTATGAGACCTTAAATGCAATAAATAATCATTCTAATAATTCTTATGTCAATTATTATAATCCTGGTTGGAGGAATCCTACAAATTTTAGTTGGAGTAACAATACCTATAATGTTGTAAATCTGCAATGGAAAAACAACGCTGCAAACCCATTGGGAAGCTCCAAAAATCAAGGAAATCCAACTTATAAACCATATTACCCTCTAGGTTTTAATAATTTGCAGAATAAGGAGAAAAAATTGTTAATGGAAGAATTGATATTGCAAATGGGAAGCCAATTACAAAGTCAAGGAGCTGCAATTAGAAACATGGAAAATCGATTGAGAAGTTTTGCTACTACGCTTGACAATAGACCTCCAGGAATGTTGCCTAATAATGTTGAAGTAAATCCTAAAGGTTAGAACAAAGAGCAAATTAAGGCTATTTAACTAAGAAGTGAAAAAGAATTAGAAACCAGAGTTCAAAAAGAAGTTGAAGTTGAAAAAGAGGAGGTGGAAAATGAGAAATTTGGTGAAGATTTTCATTTTGAGTATGAATGTCCTATTAAACTAATGAAAATCACTATAGAAAGACCACCACCTCCATTTCCTCAAAGATTGAAGCAGAAAAACAAAGCAATTTTCAAAATTTTTAGAAATATTAAGGAAATTAACGGTAAAGATTCCATTTATTGAAGCCTCGGAACAAAAGCCAATCTATGTGAAGTTCATGAAGGATATACTTAATAAGAAAAGGAAGCTTGCAGAAAATGAGAATATTGCACTCAGTGAAGAATGTAGTGTTATAATTTAAAAAAAACTTCCTGAAAAACTCAAAGATCCTAGAAGTTACTATTCCTTGTGCTAATGGCAAAAGATTTTTTGGAAAAACTTTATGTGATTTAAGAGTCAATATTAATCTTATGCCTTTAATAATTTTTGGAAGGTTGGGTTTAGGAGATATTTCACCTACAACTGTAACTCTTCAATTAGTTGATCTTTCGATTACCTATCCTAAAGGAGTTATAGAAGATGTTTTGGTAAAAGTTGATAAATTTATCTTTCCTGTGGATTTTATTGTATTAGATATGGAGGAAGATAAGGAAATTCTTATCATTTTAGAAAAAAACCATTCTTTGCCACTGGAAGAGCTTTGATAGATGTGCAAAAAAGAGAACTAACTATGAGAGTTAATGATCAAGAGGTTACATTTAATATTACAAAATCAATGTGATACCCTACAAAAAAACAAGAGATTGAATGCTTCAGAATAAATATCAATGAATATTTAAGCCATAAATATTTTAAGAAGACGTTCGAAATGGAATTTGATAAATAATATGTAGAATATGAGGATGAGGATAAAATTCAAGATGAATGTATGGAAGTGAGAAATGAAGATTTGGATTATCTTCAAGAAAAATTTTAAATGTTAGATCCTACAGAAAGTAACAAGAATTTGATTTTATATATTGAAAAACCTTCTGAACTAGAACTTAAAACACTTCATATGCATTTAAAGTATGCATTCTTAAGAGATTTATCTACATTACATGTTATAGTATCCTTAGAATTAACTGATACGCAAGAACAACAGTTGTTGGAAACTTTAAGAAGATATAAGAAAACTTTTGGATGGATATTAGCTGATATTAAAGGAATCAGTCCTTCAATTTATATGCATAGAATTTTATTGGAAGATCAACATGAATCAAGAGCTTATCCTCAAAGGAGATTGAAACCTATGATGAAATAAGTTATCGAGAAAGAGATTTTAAAATGGTTAGATGTTGGGATAATATATTCTATTTCAGATAGTGCTTTGGTGAGTCAAATTCACTGTGTTCCAAAGAAAGGAGGAGTGGATGTTGTGACAAATGAGAATAATGAATTAATACCAACAAGATAAGTCACAGGATGGTGGATCTGCATAGATTATAGAAAATTAAATTCTGTCACCAGGATGGATCAATTTCCTTTACCCTTTTTGGACCAGATGTTGAATAGGCTGGTTGGGCACATATATTTTTTTTTATAGATGGATATATCAATTATCATCAAATACCTATGGCTCAGAGGATTAAAAGATAGCAACATTTACTAGTCCTTATGGAAATTTTGCTTTTCGGTGAATGCCCTTTGGATTATATAATGCATGTGCAACATTTTAAAGATGTATGATGTCAATTTTCAGTGATTTAATTGAAAAGGGATTGAAGTATATATGGATGATTTTTTTGTATTTTGAACTTCTTTTGAAATATGTCTAAATCATTTAGAGAAAGTTCTAGAATGATGTAAAAAACTAATCTCATATTAAATTGGGAAAAATGTCAATTTATGTTTGCAGGAGGAATTATGCTTTAAAATAAAATTTCAGAAAATGATATGGAAGCAGATCTTGCAAAAATTCAGGTTATATCAAACCTACCTCCATCTACTACTGTAAAAGGAGTTGAAGCTTTTTAGCACATGTTGGATTTTACAGGCGATATAGTAAAGATTTTTCAAAAATTACAAAGCATTTTTGCCAACTTCTGGAAAAAGATACAAATTTGACTTTAACCAAGATTGCCTTAAAGCCTTTGAAACTTTAAAGGAAAAATTGATCACTGCTCCTATAATCGTTTCACCTCATTGAGAGAAACCTTTTGAATTAATGTGTGATGCAAGTGATTATGCTATTATAGCTGTTTTAGGGCAAAGATATGATAAGATTTTTAAAGCATATGCTATGTTTGTAAGACTCTTAATGATGCTTAGATTAACTACACCACCACTAAAAGAGAGTTATTAGCTATTATTTATGCTTTTGATAAGTTTAGGTCATATCTAATTAGAGCTAAATGTGTTGTGCATATTGACCACTTAGCTATTAAATTTTTAATGCAAAAGAAGGATGTCAAACCAAGATTAATTAGATAGGTACTTCTGATGCAAGAGTATGATTTTGTAGAATCGATAGGAAAGAAAATGATAATCAAATTGCTAATCATTTATCTAGGCTAGAACATAAAGAAACACTTGATTTGGAAAAAGAAATTAATGAAACTTTTCTTGATGAAAAACCTTATGTTGTAAAAGGATGTGAAATAACTTTATATGTTAATATTCTGAATTATATTGTTAGTGGTATTTTATCATATGGAATGACAAAGCAACAGGAAAATAAATTCATTCACCGTGCAAAATCTTATTTTTTGGATGACTCGTATTTGTATAAACAATGCAAAGATTTAGTGATGAGACGATGTGTGCCTTACAAAGAAATTCAAGAAATTATCCAAAAAAGTCATGATTCTGAATTTGGAGGGCATATTGGGAATGATAAAATTGTTCATCAAATTTTGTAATCGAGATTTTATTGGCCTATTCTATTT
The DNA here is from genome assembly GCA_002079205.1 of Phalaenopsis hybrid cultivar. NCBI lineage: Eukaryota > Viridiplantae > Streptophyta > Magnoliopsida > Asparagales > Orchidaceae > Phalaenopsis > Phalaenopsis hybrid cultivar. The sequence goes on along the minus strand of JXCR01013543.1, from coordinate 41,224 downwards.
ATAGATGTTTATATATATATATATATATATATATATATATATATATATATATATATATATATATATATATATATNATATATATATATATATACATATATATATGTGATCGGTGTGAGAGAGTAGGCAATATTTCAGAAAGAAATGAAATGCCTCTAAATTTTAATTTGGAAATTGAAATTTTTGAAGCTTGTCGATTAGATTTTATGGGACCCTTTATATCATCATTTGGAAATGTGTATATATTGATTGCAGTGGATTATGTTTCAAAATAGATTGAAGCAATTGCTTTACGTCGATGTGATGCTCGGATTGTTTTAAAATTTTTAACTAAAAATATTTTTACAAGATACGGAATGCCGAGAGTAATCATTACCAATGGAGGATGTCATTTTAGGAATGCAACAATTAAAAGATTGGTGAAAAAATATATTATAATGCATAAAATTGCAACTGTTTATCATCCCTAGACTAGTGGTTTGATAGAAGTAGCTAATCATAAAATTAGAAGAATTTAAAAATAAGTGTGAATCCTAATAAAATGGATTAGTCTGTTAGATTAGATACTGCATTACGAGCATACATGACAGCTTATAAGACACCTATAGGAATATCTCTGTATAGATTAATTTTTGGGAAGAATTGTCACTTATCAGTAGAATTGATAATGCTTATTGGGCTATTAAGGAATTCAATTTCAATTTGAAAGATGTCGATGAGAAAAGAATATTGCAATTGAATGAGCTTGAAGAAATTAGGAATAAATCTTACGATAATGCTAGGATTTATAGGGAAAGATGAAAGAATGACATGATCGTGAGATAATAAAAAAATAATTTAAGCCTGAATAGGAAGTTTTATTATACAATACATGATTGAAAATATTTCTTGAAAAATTGAAGTCTAGGTGGAAAGGGCCATTCAAAATTGGGTGAAAGTGCTTCTTCCTTGGAAGTCAATGGATCCAGAAGTTTATTGCAACTATATTGGAATGACATATGAGAATGATATGAATGTAATGATAGATCAAGCATCTCAGAATTCATCACCTATTCAGCCTTACTTCAGTTTGAATGTACTTTTGAAAATGATCAAGAAGATAGAAAAGAAGGTACAAAACCTTACACATGCAATTGGGAATGTTTCTGAAATGTTGGATTGTTTGGACTAGAGGCTGAAGGAACAATTTGAACATAATGGTCGTATTGAAGATGGTTTGATATGTATGTTCAAGAAACATGCTTGGATTGAGGAAGATTCAACTGATTAATTTCCTTATTGACCTTTCTACAACTTGTTCATGCACTACTAATCCATGGAAGATATTTAAGAGGACGAGAGCAAAGAAGGTGTTTGAACTTACTTTATGCATGGAACGTTTTGTTTAGTACTATTTTCTTATGTTATCACATTGTGTTGGATTGAATTTACTTTTATTGTTGAACTCTATTTATATTTGAGTTTGGTATTTCAATGTTTAGATTTCAGTGTTAGGATGTTTGGTTTTCTTTGGATGCTGGATTAGATTTTATTAGCTTGAAAATTTTTAGTTTTTAATAGCATGAATTATATATATATATATATGAGTTTTGTGTTGTTTGGGAAAATTTGGTGTTAGAAATCGTTTAATTACGATTATAAATATTTATTTGACTTAATTAGAGGTTGACGTAAAGCAGTACGCAACAGATTTTTACAAAAAAAAAAAAGAAATCTGAAAAAATTAAGGCGTTGGCGGCTGATGCGCCAAATTGGTGTTTGAAGCACTAGTTGGTAGAGCGTTGGCGCTTGTTGCGCAAAATTGGCGCCTGAAGCGCCAAATTCCCAAAAATGCCTAGTTCACTTAAAAACTATGAAATTGCACAGTAAAACTCCATTTTTACTGCTTGGGTCATCTTTTACCTATAAACCAGTACCTAAGGCTTCACATTGTGCGCGTTAGAGAAGATTTCGAAGGCCAAAGATCCTAGATTTCATCTTCTATTGGTAAGAGCTTCACTTTAATTTAAATTTTTTTTTATTTTCACTGTGGATTTTTCCTAGATTATGGAAGATCCAAAGTTTGGGATTTTAGATGGAAAAGCTTGAGAAAAACTCATGGTGAAAGTTCCTTGCCAAATAATCCTACTTGTGGAGTTAGACTTTTGATTTTGTGATTTATTTGGATTTTATTTAGATTTTTATAGAAATTATGTTGGCTCCGCGAGTAAAGAGAGGGAAGCCGATAGGAGATTTTGACTCGAGGAAATTTGTCAATTTTTAAAGCCCAACAATGTTATAATACTCAAATAGAAAAAAGAAAATTGATCCAGGAACGGGTATTTGCTCACTCGAGTGGCGAGATCGAGAGATTGATCATCGCCAGAAATTGGTAGAGGATTTGTTACATCACTACAATAGCAATTGTACCTATGATTTGGTTATGCCAACTTGCGGTTCACTATTGAGGATCACATCCTTGTGAGAAGTAAGCAAGTTGAGTTTTATAGAGAAAATTCAATGCTTTTTATGGGCTGAGAAATGCATTTCATTATGAATATGCAGCATTCGTGATGACTGATTCATCGCTGGATGAAGTGATTGCCTTTCTAATTGATGGAATATTAAAAAGAAAGTTAATTTCTCTGCTTTCATGATGTTATTCAGTCAAAGGTATAGCACCACTTCATCTCTGCTAAATTACGGCCAACAAATCATCTAAGCAAAGTAACGAAGGATAGAGTTGTAAACTTCTGCATTCAAAAAATGAAGGCAGTAGATGTTGGTGCTCTTATAGTTCATCATGCTCGGAGTATAGCTAGTAGTGTTACAGCTAGTGGTTTGGGTTACCCCGCCCTGATTTTCACTTTATGTGAGCAATTAGAAGTAGAGTCCCATAGAAATGAGAAAAAGCTACAGCCACAAAATTCTATTGGGAAGCATACAGTTCAAAGAGTTCAATCATTTGTTGAGTCTATGAGTAGAGGTAGTGATAGACCCTCAAGGTCAGTTGCAGGAGCATCTGCTTCTCGCTCTGCTTCACTTGAAAATATCATGGAGCAGCTCATGATTCAACAAATGGATATTGTGAAAATGCAAAATAAGATTGGAGGAATAAAAATAAGGAATGCTTACAATGATGAATATAAGCTGAGGAGATTTCAACATGACATAGCTTATGAGGAGGCTATGGTTAGATATCTTACGGGTGAGTATAATGTCAAATTTCCAACTTGCTCCAGCTTCACTCATTATGCTCCAGATCATGATGAAGAAGAAGAAGAAGAAGATGATGATGATGATGACGATGAGGAGGAAGGCGATGAAGATTGATGTTTTTAACAGTTTAGTTAGGTTGTTTGATGTTTGTTTGTTATTTTGATGGTTTGTGGTTGGTTTTATTTGAAATTGTTGTAGTAATAACTTTCATTTTAATATTGTGTTGTGGACCTACATTGTAATAGAAACTCTAGATTTTTACTTTTTCTTAATTTTTAGTATTTTTCAATTTTTGCTTCAATTTTCAATTCTCAGCGAATTCTTTAAAATATATTATGTTTCATTTAATGCTTTAAAGACTCTATACATTTAATACCTGCAGTATGTCAGAGCCTAGTTTCAAACTCAGAAATCCTCTACAGGTTAGTTTTTAATTTTATGCATTTATTGTTTTCTTTCACCAAATAAATTTTGTACTTACACATTTTTAAATTACTTAAAAATTTAAGTTTTAGGGAAAGAAAATTTTCTTTTAAAAAGGAAGTAAACTAAATTTTATTTATTCTTAATTAACTATATTTTTAAAATTAATTTAACAAGACTTGTGAAATTAAGATTTAAATTTAAATGACTATACTTATGTTTATGAATACTGTGGTAAATTTAGGTAAAAGTTTTTAATAATGAAGGTCAATTTTTAAGTTAAAGATGTTTGGTATGATAAGATAAGACTATGTTTTTCTATTTTAAGTAAAGAAAATTGTATTTTTGAAATATTAAGAATTTTAGAGTTTCTTGTAATAAGAAAAGAGTGAAACTTTATGAAAAATCATAAACTAATATGAATTTATGAAGTAAAGAAAGGTAAAAAGTTTTGACTTTAAGAAGAGGATATTGAAGTTTAAAATTATTAAAGGCTATCCAGATACAGTAATCCTCACTTGAAAAAGAAAGAAAAGAAAGGAAAAGAAAAATGAGTGAGAAGAAGCTTGAGGAGATGCCTAATAAAAAATTAGCTTCACTTGAATCAACTTAAGGAAAAGACTTTATTACACTTTCTAAACTTGTATTAGAGTATTAGTAGCATTACTAGTAAAGTTTTTATGAAGTTCTTTTTCATATGAATGTTCTAAGTATCCTTGATATGACAAATTACAATTCTTCTTGAAAAGAATAAAGATTCAAAAATCTTAAATTTGATTACTAAGTACTCTTAAACTTAGAGTTTGAATCTAATTTATTAAATATTTTTCTTAAATTTTACTATTTATTTATTAAAATAAAGTATAGAAGTTATAAGTTAATCTCTATCCTAAGTTATATGTTTTTATGTAGTAAAAGTGTCACTTGAGGACAAGTAACATTTAGGTTTGGGGGATTTTGATACATCAAAATAATATGTTATTTTAGGTATACATTTTATGCTTATTTTTTGTGATATTGTACTTTAAAGAATGGTATTTGCATGTTTTTTTTTAGGTATATCAATTTTAGTCATTTGGAGCAAAAGTAACAAAAATGACGAAATTCAGAGCCAAAACAATAAATTTTGGGATTTTGGGGCCTGGAGTGCCACAAATGGCACCTGAAGCACCAGAATTAGCACCTAAAGCATCATTTGACAGAGAAATGGTGCTAAAAGCACCAGAAACTAGAACAATGCAATCTTAAGCAAGTTGGTGCCTGAAGCGCTAGAGATGAGTTTTTGCATATTAAGGAGGTTTGGGACAAATTTTGCTCAAATTTCAAAAGGTACACTTGTTTTAATTACCTCATAGAGTGATTTAATGCATTTAGACACTTTGAAAGGTTCTTTCATGAAGGGATATGTCTCTTGGATCAATAAACATGTCTTTTGAATTAAAAAGGGTTAACTTTTGGATAGAATTTTAGAGGGAATTTTGAATCCTTTTTAGAGGGAGGTAGACTCTAATAAAAGAAAGGGAAGTCTAGGTCTTGATAAGAGTTGGAGGGGGTGACAAGAGGAGTTTGAAGCTAGAGAGTGACGTGAGATAGAGAGAGAATGTCAAGGACTTGGAGTTTTTCTTCAAGGATTGTAAGAAGAGAGGGAAGATGAGTGATTTCTTCTTCATTAAACTTCTAAGAGAGAATTAAGAGTGCTTGTAAAGTGGAAAAGTGCTTGAAGAGAACTTCTAGGGATTTTACTGGAGAATGATTGTAAGATAAATTGTGTTCTTTTATTTCATTTTGTAAACTTATTTTTATATATGAAATCCGTGTTTTGTCGTATCCTTCTCATGAATTCTAAGAAACTTGTTTTTATATATGAAATTCATGTTTTGTCGTATCCTTCTCATGAATTCTGAGTAGTCTTCTTTATCATTCTCCCTACTTTGAGATATGGTTTTATGAAGAATTGATTTTGTTTCATACGGTTTTAAATGTCAAAAATTTGTGATGATTTAAACTACGATCTTCATTTACTTTTCGATCTGGCCAATTAAAATGTTAAAATGTGTTGAGAAACATATATTTCGAAAGGGGCTATAATTTCTACAACATGGGGAGAATCACATTTAATTCCATGAGAGAGGATGTCATCCATGGGATTGAGTGCAAATAAATAGGGAAATATACTTTGTTGGATGCAAAATTGGAGATTTTAAGGTGACAGATTAAAATCCCCAATTTGGTCTAGTTGATTGGAAACTACTGCGAGATTATTAGCTCTCATGTGAGGGAGTAGCTGCAGCTGGTATCCTCCTAGCCTAGCCACGAAATTATAGACCAAACTCTAGATTAGTCAATGTTCTTTATGCACTCCGAAGAGGATAAAGAATATGACTACTCTTACTTGGCACAAAAAAAATTTATATATTTTCAAAAGATTTTAATTTCTTCACAATTCATACAATCATTGTAAAAGGCAATGATGTTTTTTTAAATTTAAACTCTTCACTACAAAAACTTTATTTATTTTTTATAAATTTTACTTTTGAAAGTTTAGCAATAAGTTTAATTAACTTAGTCTTTTAACTGCATTTTATTTAGCATTCACTCATTTACTTTATATTCGAATTTCGTACTTCACTTTTGTAGTTTAAAATTGTAGTTTGCATTATAATCTTAAGAATTTACTTATAAGCATTTCCAATTTCCCAGTGGGATCGATATCTAGGACTCCATTAGAGCCCTTTATTACTTGAGTGATATGTATATTTGTGTTATTTTTAGGAGATTTGGGAGTTTAAAAATTTTTAAAAGATAAAACTATTTTCACTAAAGTTATTTTTATTGGGATTAAATTGCATATTTACTATATTTGTCGTGTCTATTTTGTAATATTAAAAAATACAATTTCTGTGATTCATGAGGATGGTGATTCCTTAGCTTCTCGTTGTAACTAGACTTGTATGTTATCTCTGGTTGTAGTTAGATTAACTAGTCCACTGCATCTTAGTTCTCAATCAAACTCAAGGATTTACTCGAGATGTGATGAGTTTGGACAAAGTATATGTCCATCTCATTTATATTACTTCCTTTATCTGACCTTATTTTTCAACAAGTGGGTCCAATAAACCAGCTTGTAGAGGAACATAATGATGATCTTGAAATTATTCTTATTTACTTTTAAAGGTACATACTTTAGAGGATGAGACATTGTCTGAGGTTGGCAACACATAAGCTAATGTAGCAGGGAAAATCTTGTATATAGGTTTGACCCCTCAAAATATATAAAATCACTTAGTAGTTCATTAGAAGGAGATTCCATTAGAAATTAAAAGTAAAGAAGCGAGGTGTGATGAGAAGGAGGAAGAGTAACCTCATTTATCTATCATGTTTGTGTTTTTTCAAGAGTGAAGTAGGATTAAGGGAGGATCAAACTATTCAATTTAAATAACCAAAACCAGCTTCAAATCATACATAAAGGCCTAAGGATAACCGACATCAAAATGTCAGGAAGTGTGAAATAGTGCTATGCACCAATATCCCGACGCCAAGGTGCTACACCCTTGTGCATTGGCGTCATATCACTGCACCTAGGTGTCATAACTTCCTTCTCAAAAAAATGAGTTAAACTTCCCCAATTTAGGTTATTTTTGCACATGCTCCTCCCTGACTGTTCTTCTACAGTTTAGAGGTGATACTTAGGGAAACCTTTCCCTTTGCATTTGAGCTCATTCTTGAGGATTTAGAGTGTGGAATTCACCTCTCTAGGGTAAATTTCTACACCGTGAGCTTACATTTCCATTCTTCATCAGAGAGTTTTTGAAATTTTTGTGAAATCAGTGAGGAAGAGGAGATTATTGTGGGAAGAGATTGATTAAGCCTTTAACTTGCATATTGTGTGTATTCATTTCATTTCTAAGCCTCTTTTCATCAAAATTTTCAGCTCTAGCTTGAAATGTCCCGTAAAACCAAGCGTATCAAATCTAAAGCTTCATATGATAAGAAGAAGTTCGCTAGTTCTAAAGCTTAGGAGCGATATAATGACTTCTTAGTACCAAAGAAACTGATAGCAGAGTGGGGTTTCATTAGCTCTAGGGGTTAGTGGAAAGCATGATTGTAAGGATAAATTAGGATGCCTTCTGCTACACTACAGTTGCAAAAGTGATTTTGGTGGTTCGGGGTTTTTATGTGAACCTATCGCTTCTGATGATTCAATATATGTTAGTGAGAAGCAAGTGGATATCTCCCATCATGCATTAATGCTTTATTTCTGCTTAGAGATGTTTTAATGAGTTATTACATCAGCTTTGTCCGTACAAATTCTGATTTGGATGAAATCATTAGATTCCTAACTAATGGGTAAGAGACTTAGAAGGTGAGGAATGACCACATGGATAAATTTTCATCATCTAAACTAAATGCACCTTCCAATGCTTGGCATTACTTCATTTCATCCAAGCTTTCCTTTCCACCAATCTTCGTGAGGTGATGTGAGGGAGAGCTTCTCTCAACTATTGTATCCAAACAATGAAATCCATAGATATAGGAGCCCTGATCTATCATTCCATAGTCAATGGTACAAAGGGAGGATTTGCTTTGGGGTTAGAACACTCGTCAACCATTTTTGCCCTTCGCTAGCATTCTGGAGTTCATTTTGATGGGTGGGAAGAACTGCTACATCCGCTGAAGCGAAATAGAAAAGCTAATGTAAATTTTTATAGCAAGCATGATATCTTTGGATGTGAAGCGAGTTCTTCTCAAGCTCCTTCTTCTTCTCAGCCTTCCACATCCTATTCATAGCCCAAACCCTCTACCAGCATGGCATCAAAGTCAGATAGGTTGCATAGAGCGGAGGAGGATATCTCCATTACTCAAATGATTGTATATGACATTGCTGACCACATAGCTTATTTGGACTAATAATAAAAATGTCAATATGATTATGTTGCGAGCTTCCAGTTTGCACAGTTGGAGATGTACATGAGGAACCAATGGATTGGAGGGGATAGCTCAATGGAATTCCCTACTTATCCTCCATACTAGCTATACGAGCATAACCAAACGATGGAGGAGGATACACAGGAAAAGGAAGACTCTGAAGATGATTGTGATGATGATGAGGAGTATATTTCATTGATTTGAATGTATCACATGATTCATAGTTTTTCCCTACTGTTGCTACATTGTTGTATTTTCTTCTTTATTTTCTGATGTATTAGACATATTCCCATGTTGAATTGTGATATATTTATGGACATATGGTATTGTTGTAATAGATACTGTTGTGTTTCTACTTATTATGTTATTTAAATTTTCTTTTTTTGTACAATTTCATTATAAACATGTTTAGTTAAGATTTACTTGCTACTGCATATTTGTTCTTTCCCGAGTATACTTGTAAATGATTTAGATAGACACTTGTGGTAAAATGAACTTCTGAGTTATTTTTCTTCCTGCTTATATTTCTATTATGAATGTTATAAATATTAAAAATAAAGTTTGAGGGATAAGAAATTTTAAAAGCTTAACTTTTTTGTCCTCAATAAATTGCATGTAAAATTTTTTATGTTTTTAAAAGGACTTGAGGTATGTGGTGTTAATTTAGAATACTTTAATTTTGATTATAGAAATGATATGGTAGATTTATTTGAAATTCTATGTAAACAAGACTATTATAGAGTTAAGTCATCTTGTCGAAAAGTTTTAGAAAAATGATTTTACTATTTATTGTAGAAAATAATTGTATAATTGAGAAACTAGGAATCCTTAGATTTATATTTTATAAGAATTGAGCTTCTGTTAAAAACTTATTTCAACTAATACTTTCAATTTTTAAAAAAATTTAAAAGTGAAGGAGAGTGATAGGTTTTACTTTAGGGAGATGACAATAAAATTCAAAATCATTAAAGGCCTATCCAGATATAGTAATTCTCCTAAGATGTGTTAAGGATTGAAAAGATCTTAAAGAAAAAGAAAGTAAAAGAAAAAAAAAATTAAGGGAGGAGAAACTTGAGGAGAAGCTTAATTAAAAAGTGGTTTCACTTGAGTTTTTTTTAAAGAAAAAGTCTTTATTACAATCCTAAACTTAATTTTATTTCAAAAAGTATTAGTCAATCTTTATAAATAGAGTGCTTTAATTTTATTTTGTATACTTCTTAAGGATTCTATGTTTAACAAATATCAATGATTTTCAAAGTAGATAGAAAATCAGGATTTCAAAGTTGAATACAAGGTTTTCTTATACCCTAGTCTAGGTTGATTTACTAGAATTTTTCTTAAGTTACACTATGAAATTCTCAAGGCAAAATTGTATACAATTAAATGAAACCCATTCCCTTAAATCAATAAATATGGTTATTAAATTTGTTGTGTTACTTGAGGACAAGTAACGCTTACGTTTAAGGGATTTTGATATGTCCTAAAGCATGCATAATTTTCTTTATGGATGAAATTGCACTTTAAAGAGAGATAATTTTTATGTTTTTCTTGCAGGTATAATAGGTAGGACATATGGCGTGAAGTAGAGCTGAAATTAAGCGAAACAAAGGCGAAACAATGCAATATGGGGACCAGCAGACTGGCGCCCAGGTGTTGGAAACTGCTTGAGCAATTTCTACAGTCATTTCAACACAACTTCCGGAGTTAAAGGATAACGTAGGCAGTTTAGAAGAGCCCTCCTGAACATTTTGAAGCCTTGGGAAGTTCAAGGAGGTAGAGGAGTTGTAGTATAGATTTAGAGTTTTGTATTTTCCAATTTCTTAAAGAGATTGGAGAGGGATTGAAGAGAAATATGTAAGGCGATATACTTACCATTGTTGGGAGCACTTGGAGAACTTTTGGGGAGGAATATTCATCTCTCTTCTCAGAGAAAAAAACTAATTATTGTGTTTTATGATGTTTTGTACTGTTTGTAAACACAATTCTAGTGGATTTGTTTTATTATAAGATGATGATTTATGGTGTTTTCTTCATGCACTGTGAGTAAAGCTTTCTTACCTTTCTCTTGTGATGAATAAGCTGGATGTATAGGATGTTAGGATGCTTATAGAATTGATATTTAAACATTAATGTGATGAGTATTCTTCAAAGCTTAATTTAGTTTTTAAACTAGCCATATAAACTGTTAAAATTTGTTTGACCCATTATGACTTTGAAGAACGATAGAGGAACGATTAGAGTATTCAAATTATTCGAAAGGGTAAGGTGTAAGTAAACTATGAACAATGCAAATAGATAGAAGAATAGGATTTGATGGGTTCAACTTGGGGCTTAAGGAATTAAAACCAATTTAATCAAACTTTCTTTATGCACTCAGAAGAAGATAAAGAAGATAATTGCTCCTATTTGTCACTAATCACATTTGCAATTTGAAGTATCTATTCCTGCACAAGGATTTATATCATCACAAGAGGGGTAAATTTTATATCTTGATAATCATCAATCCAATTAAGTTATGTAGGTTTTAACATTACAATTAATTAAAGTAGTGTAGGAGTAGTTGGTAGAGCTTTCAGATAATCAATATTCCAAACTAAGAACAAAAAGTACTATACTAGAAATTCTCTTAAAGGATTCATCACCTCACTCTCTGTGGGATCGACAATCCAGACTCAATAGAGTCTTATATTACTAAAACAATACATATACTTGCGTGTGAAACCCTAGTGTGCAAGAACACCTGATTCTAAGAGCTTAATCAAGTTGCTAGGGAGAGGATCAAGTTTATGGTGCCATTACCAGAGACTTACATTATTGTGATAATCGCTAAGATGGATCACTATCTCGGGCTATTTTGCCACATGGTCATTTGTTCGATGATTTACTCGTGAGAACTCTATCAAATTTTTAGTCAGTTATTTGCACGTGAACATCTTTGCTTATTGAGATCACTTATGCTAATCTGGTATTTTCCTATTGACTATACTACCTTGGCTATATAGTCTAATGTATAGACAAGATACATACCTCCTAGAGTATTTGATATATAGTCGGGATATATATCTCCCTAACTGCATGATAATTTTCCAGTCAATGGAACTGTCATGCTTGTTTGACCAGCCTTTGATGAGAGCGCCTCATTTTGAGGCATATCGTGCTTTGTAGTCAATTCTTTTACGAGGAAAATGCCACATATTACTATGTTTCTTGTGCCATATGACTCTTTACTTGGCTCTTTTATCAGAATATCTTGTCTTTTGACATCTCCATCTTTATAGCCACTCTTTATGATGTTTCTCAAGCCATATGACTCTTTAGTCTGCCCTTTTATGAGAACATATTGTCTTTTGACATCTTCGGCTTTATAGCCACACTTTTATGATGTTTCTCGAGCCTTGTGACTTTTTAGTCAACTCTTTTATGAGAACATATTTTCTTTTGACATCTTCAGCTTTATAGCCACCTATGATAGTGAAATCTCCAAAAAATGTTGAAATAATGAAAGATTTCGGGCTTTCTGCATACCAAAAGCAAGAACATGATATTCTTTCAGTCTAGAAGGTCGAGAAGAAAAAGGGAAGCATTGTGATAGAAAAAATTGTTAAATGTAGATTGAAATAAATTAGTGCAACAAAAGATAGGGATCGTCTCCGCTTGCACGGGCTAGACTTGAGATGGCTTGCAATAGGGCAAGCAGTGTACCTGGGAAGACTACTTGTAGGGAGCAAAAGTGGCTTTAGTCATTCATGCAAGTTGGTTGACATCGAGGAAAGTTTAATCCCTAAGCCATGACATTATTTAGGGCTGGTGACGACTAGGTTGTTTCGAGAGAGATCACGGTGCCTGCTTCATTGAAGTGGCGTGTACTGTAGTGGTAGAATTGGGATATTAGAAGTTTTGGGTGATATTTAACAAAAAAATTATGTTTGAGATTGATGTGCTTAAATTACAAGCTTAACAAAACCTCATGAAAGCCGAGTTTATGAGATATTAGAGATAATAAATATGACATTTATCAGCTTAAGTTGTCGTATAAATATTGTATCTATTAGAGTCTAACCATAATAGAAGTCCCTCAACATCCTGCAGTCCGGTCATCATTGCGTGAAGGTTGGTGCTAANACAAAACCTCATGAAAGCCGAGGTTATGAGATATTAGAGATAATAAATATGACATTTTATCAGTAAGGTGTCGTATAAATATTGTTAGAGTCTAACCATAATAGAAGTCCCTCAACAACCTGCAGTCCGGTCATCATTGTGTGAAGGTTGGTGCTACATGTCCAAAACCCAAGCCATCTAAAACCCTCTTCCCCCATTTCCATGCCCGCGCTCCCTCTTCTTTCTTCACTCTAGGAGCAACTCCGCGCAGTCCGATGTTTTACCAACGCATTGACAGAGACGAACCCAGACGTTGAAGTAGCAGCAGTGAATGAGGAGATAATTTCTCTTCAGGACGCTCATGGCGACATCGAGAGACGTCCAAGAGATCATCACCAAGCTCTCCTCGGACAAACCTAAAACGCGCGACGTAAGCTCTTCTGTCTTTGCTCCAAACTCCACCTCGAGCTTGCCTGAAGGGTTTCACTTCTTAAGGAAAAAAAAGAAAAAAATAAAAATNGATCATCACCAAGCTCTCCTCGGACAAACCTAAAACGCGCGACGTAAGCTCTTCTGTCTTTGCTCCAAACTCCACCTCGAGCTTGCCTGAAGGGTTTCACTTCTTAAGGAAAAAAAAGAAAAANGATCATCACCAAGCTCTCCTCGGACAAACCTAAAACGCGCGACGTAAGCTCTTCTGTCTTTGCTCCAAACTCGACCTCGAGCTTGCCTGAAGGGTTTCACTTTTTAAGGAAAAAAAGGAAAAAATAAAAAATAAAAAAAGGAAAACAGAAAGAATCTGCTAACTTTTGCCATATCATTTCCAGGAAGGAATTCGGCTCCTTAATAGTTGGCTTGAAGGCGAGAGGTCCACTAGCTTATGCCTGCTGCTCGCGAAGAACACAGCAAGGATCGGACCTGATGGAGTTCCTCATGGTTAGCTGGCTTTGATTTTTACCTTAAAGAGGATTTGTTTTTATTCTTTGATTTTTACCGTAAAGAGGATTTGTTATTAGGCTTTGTTTTTTTTTGCTCTCACTCTTTGGCTCGGTATTTGTTGAATTCTTGTAGAAGAGTCGTGGCCATTTCTACTCACCCTACTCACCAAGTGCATTGCGTTGGAGATATCAGCGAGCAAGAAGCGCCATCCTAAATTGCTACTGGCAAAGACCCTACGAATAGCTATTCATCGTGCTGAAGATCCCAAGCTATCAGGTTAGTTTCAAAGAATCAGGTGCCTATCAAAGGGATGACACGATGCGGTTCTATCAAATCTACTGCTGCATCATTCTTTTTTAGTTTCTTTTATGCAGTATAGTTGTGTTGGATTTTAATATCTTATGTCATATTCATGCCATCTTCCTATTTGGTTTTGTCACTATTTGTGGCATGGCTATATTTACTTAGCATTTTTATGGTTATTTTAGGCATTTGGTGTCACACCTCACCCCACCAAAGGAACTAACAGAAAACTCAATAGAAGTTTGTGAGCTGAAAATAAAAAAATAGTTCAAATCAATATGAACTTGATTTCAATAACATTTGTCTACTAATAAGATCATTAGAGCATTTAAATCTAAAAACATCATACCAATCTATCTATCAAAAGATAAATATTATATAACTAAAATATCGGATTAATTAAGTTGCTCTAACCTTAAACATCTCTAATGTTATACTGGAAGTTTGAGTCTAAAATCTCCCTTTAGGGTGTATGATTAAACACTTGAAAATGAGAGGCGAGTTTATAAGAAATAAATCAGTAGGTGAAACTCCACCATGTAAATTATAAATGACAACACATAGAGCTTAAATAAGAGCAAAGAAACAAACATGAGTAAAATTGAATGTTATATTGTAACAGTTATAATGTGTACTTGAGATTTTAAAATTGGAATTAATCTAGTAATGCTCTCTCTGTCTCTCTCTCTCTCTCACACACACACACACACACACACACACACACACACACACACACACACANATTGCTTTGTTCCGAAGCAAAGATATCCACGTAGGCGGGTTCGTCCTATTCAGATATTCACGACCAAGAGGTACGATCCTCTTTCGGATAGGCTGGAATGCCAACAGACGTTAGTCTATTCTCTAATTCACCTGACCCCATTTTAAGAACATCCAGTGCCAAAGTCACTAAATGGGTAAGTCGCCAATCCCTAATATAATGTGCTTTCTTTGCTGGGTTACGAGTACTTGTGGGTATTTTACCAGAGCTTTCTATCAATCTACCTTGTGCGATTCCTGTTGAATCCTATACTCGGGGGGTGCGTGCAGAGTGGACGATTTCCAAACGGACTCCTATAGAGAAGATCACCAAGATTTCGTGATCCGTTGCCGATTCCAACAGCTCGGACTCAGATCGTGAGGATCGCCAGAATACTTCGTATCAACAGATAAGATACTCGTCATATTGATTAGATCCGAAATTTGTTATGAAATTGCTCATGAAATGCACATTCTCAATATTATGCCTTGAAGAGGACTCGAACCTCCAAGCTCTTTAGCACGAGATTATATATGTATATATATATATATATATATAATAAAGGGGGTTAGTCATATGTTACCCCCTTTATATATATATTATAAAGGGGGTTTAGTCATATGTTGATATGTTTAATATTCGTATACATATCTGTAGTAAGGAAATTGATTGATTCAATATAGAGTTATCATTAATTGGATTTGTCAATGTTTAAACGGGCTTTATACTAATATTCATAATGTTGTAATAAATAGGCACATTTGACACATTATAGATAAATAATTTATCAGAAATATTATTACTAATATGACCATCATTAGTTATATATCAAATGTAAATTAAAATAAATCATTTTTTTTGAACTTAAAAGCGGTGACATGCTTGAAAGTAAATACTATAACTACTGAGAACAATTTAATGTGCAGGAGTTTATGCAACAATAAATCAAAACAAAATTAACCATCACATTATATCAATATGATTGTATGAAATAAAATAATTAAATAAGCACATTCCACAATAAATTTATTAGCAGGAAAAACATGTCTACTTGTTGCAAGGAATATGATTATAACAAGAAAATATATGTTTATCTCTTACCCAGTAAATGTCACATACCACTAGAGATTATAGGCAGATCAACTTTTAAATCATAGCATTGATTTTCTCGCTCAAACACACTGTGCTATACAAACCCTAAATTCAAAGGAATTTAAATTTTACATATTTAATATATTGCACAACAATTATTAAACCAAAATAATAAATAATGTATTTACTCTTGAAATGATTGGTTTTACAAACCATAGATAGAAGTTATATCTAGGCAAGCTTAATCACTAGTAATTTAATATTTTTATTATAATATATTATTAACACTAAAGTTATAAGTTTCTTGGTACAACTAATGATAAGTACAATCATAAATTATATTATATGTATTTATGTGCGTTATACACTCATGCGTAAAATAAGATGAGTTTAACACAAACATTCATTAATCACATGTTGTAAAAATTAACTTCTATATTTGTAATAATGACTATGTTTTCAATCTTTTTTCTTTTGCATAGAATTTGATTTATTCTTCTTTTATACTTTCTAAATCTTCTTTTCATTATTACACAATTTTAAACTTAATTTAGTTTTATTATTTATTTATTTTTAATTTGGAAGGCCCCAAAATTTTTTAGTTGATCATAATAACAATTTAATATATATTCACTTAGAAGCAACCACCAAATAATTGAGGCAAAATATTGGGATTAAGGTTTATCCAGCTTAAATACGTTATGAAGATGGTGGTGATGTGATGATGTGAGAAGGAGAGAAGAAGAAAATGTCGAACCTTTTTTCCATTTTTATCTTCCATCGGCATCCCTTCAAATGAACCTGTCAAAGCTAAAGTAACCAAATCAGGCATTCTTCCTTGCTTGCAAGGCTTTCAGCTTGCAAATCTGTGTGCTCTCACACACGTTCGCCTTTCTTCCCTCTTGGACTCTACCATTTCCTTCCCCTTCTTGCTATTGCTGCCATTTTTGGTCACCCAAGTTTCCTGCCTTAAGTCCTGATTTGGGACTTAATAAGAGGTTAGGTGGTGAGGGAAAAAAGGCCGAGTCGAGCATTGGCTGGTACGGATCAAAAGGGTGGGGCGAGGACAAGTTATTACATTTGGTTATTGGATCTTATTCAGGGTTTTTATTCCTAGGGGCTGTTTGGCTTCTAGTAGGATTTAGTAACTCTTGTATGTGTAAATTTAGTAAATTCTAGAGGCATTAAATTCTAAACATTATAAGTTATGATAAATGTTAAATTGGGTTAAATGCTAGTAAATTGCTTGGCAAATATTTTAAAGCTTTTGGTTTTAAATGCAGTAAATTAAGATGCATAGTGAAAAGTGATAAATCTCCTAAGTTCTACTTCCCCAAGGATTTGCTAAATTCAGGCTTTTACCTAGAATGGGAGGAAAATGAGATTTAAGGAGGTAGTAGGATTTTTGTGGCTCAAAAGAAAAAAAAGATTTGGCATGCTTTAGTCTAAAACCTGGATAATTACATTTACATATTCAATAATTTACTTCTTCACTTATATTTTAGTAATGCTTTATGTCTTCAATCTGCATGTGTAGTTATATCACTGCATGCTCTGTGCACACCGAGTCTTTTATGTGGGTTGGCATTTTGGTGTATTTCTTAATTTGATTTTGTGGCACCATAGAGTTGTGAATCTTTCAAATCGCAGAGTTGGGTAAGGTCTTGTGCACAAATAACTGCTCTATCCATATAGGTGATCATGGCGTGGACTAGAAGTTAATGCATCCTAAAAAATCTGTTATTTGCATAACAATATTCTCCTTGGCTCTCATAGCTGCTTCAACTACCTGCAACTTATTTCTGCAATTGTTTTTGATTCTGCAATTGATCTTACTGAAACGAATTTACTTTTTTTTCAGTTACTAAATTCCCTTTGCGCTCTGTCATTAAGCTGCTATTCAATCACGTATGGGATGTTGTAAAGGATGTTCCTACATTTCAGTTAGAGTACAGTGGCATCCTACGGCTCTTGTTGTCCATAAATGAATACCGTTATCAGATGAGGCATCGCATTTATGCAAGTAGGAAAATTTATGAGTTTTCCTATTATCATTCTTTACAACATGCTTGACATGCTAATGATATAAAAGATTTTGTTGCTAAGTTATTGTCCCTTCCACCAACTAGGTCTTCTATTGCTATACATGGACAAGGTGGTATCAACTGTAAGTATTAATGGTTCTCTTCCTTCTACCTCTAAAGAAGAAGCATTTCGCTGCGCTCAAACGCTTCACGCTCTTTTGGAAAACCCACCTGGTGATTATCCAGATAATATTAGGGAGAATGTTGTTGCAGGCTTTATTGAGATATTCTCTTCCATAAGGTGTGCATGATTTTACGGTTATAAATGGCATCTTGGTGAAGTTTGCTAGGAGATGCTTTTGAATCATGATAGATTTTAAAACACTTTTTCAAAGCATATTGTCAAGGATCAAAGAAGACATTGCTAACCACATCCAATTCTATGATTCTAGCATTTGCTAAGTGTACTTTTTAAAGTATGAATTTTTCACATTGCAAGGGATGAGGGAAAGTACTCACGCAAGCTTTTGGAATGCATTAACACGTACCTGATAAAGGATGGCCCTAATCTTGGAGATCTTGCAACAAACCTCCATTCTACTGTACAGGAGTTTCTTTTTCGATTTTGGCTTACAACTCATGACCGGGGTTTGAAGGTCTAATATTTCTACTTTTGCTAATTCTTTTCATAATTTTTGTTCATAATTTTGTTGAGTTTTTTCTTTTATAGGCTTGTTTCATTCTTTATGCTAGTATACAATTGAAGCTTAGCAGATATACTTTGGAAGAGGTTTCGTTTGCAGAACAACTTCTTGATGTTGTTGCCAAGGAACTAGACCAAGGCACTGCCGCTTCTTATGGGACATCCTGGTGCTTCCTGTTTTCAACACGTAGTAATGTAATTAATTCTTTCATTACATGATATGATTTAAACAATGATTGCAACATGTCTTCTAGGAGCGATGCGTCAAGGGATGATAAGATGGGACATTTAGGGAATGTTTATCAAACTTTGATGGAGCTCGCTGCTACAATTTTTTACTGGGTATAAATATGAATATCTATATTGCCCATGATCCTAAGCCTAGTAGGCTAGATATATCATGAAATTTATAATTCTAAGGCCCCTATCATCTTTAGTCTTGCAAAGAGACAAGAAAGATACCTCATCAAGAGAAAAAATTGAAGATGGTAGATGCAATGGATCGTATAAAAGATGGGATCTCGAAGGGATCATGGCTTTGGTTAGTACAATCTACAGTTTGACAAGTATATAATTTGTTAGAATGCTTGCATGCTATTTTTCTTCTATTTGCTTATGCACATTATAAATTCTTATTCTTTTAATATTTACTGTTTAAGCTGGATATTTGTGGCATATGCTCGCTATTGACTCAACCTCCAAAAACTTATAAATGAAAAGAGCACATTTAAACTTGGCATAGTTGCAGCTTAAAGTCATTACTGTTTTGTAAAATTTTTTATTTTCTTTTTCAGATTCTATAACCATGAAAGTCATTCAATTAAATTTACCAAGTTGAAAGGTTGCTTGCCATTTGTCCTCATCTAATTTTGTGTTGTGTATTTTTGTTTTTCTTTATAACAAATAAATGAAAGTTACAGTTTCATACTTGNTGTGTTGTGTATTTTTGTTTTTCTTTCCTGTTTATTTCATAACTCCTGTTTATTTTCAACGAGCATATAAACACTTTTGATTTCATGTAATCAAATATTGACTACAAATATTTAGTTGAATTTTTTTTATAATAATCTTACAATTAGTATTGTTGGGTCTAGTATAATTGTAAATTTAATTGAACGAGCATACAACCGTTTGTAATACAGCACCAAAGTGTCACGCTTAGNCTGTTTATTTCATAACTCCTGTTTATTTTCAACGAGCATATAAACGCTTTTGATTTCATGTAATCAAATATTTACTACAAATATTTAGTTGAATTTTTTTATAATAATCTTACAATTAGTATTGTTGGGTCGTTTGTAATACAACACCAATGTGTCACGCTTAGATCCAAGGGCTTTGGGAACTTTATAAAATTAATTTCAATAACATATTATTGGATTTGTGTTGGAACTAGTATAATTGCTTCGGGCCTTTATCATTTGGATAAATTTGTCTTTTGAGGTAACAATAGTTTATGTTAATTGTTAAAGGAAATGATAAGCCATTTTTTCACATACATCCCAACGATGTTGAAATGATAGAAATGATTATGACTGCAATATTATAGCTAATTTTAGGATTAGAATGACGTGGCAATCTAGAAATGTGGGATAAATACTCCTATTGTGCCAGAATTAAATTGGGTTTTTTTTTATTGTGCTTATTGCCTTCTTTGGGCTTGTTTCATTATGATTTTCCATGGTTTAAGGATTTTCAATCAATACTGATGCATAAAATTATCCTTGGGCGTATGAATGGAAGAATCAACGTAAAGCATTTCCATATTTTTTATTTTGATGGTATTGGGGATGATCTTTAATATTATTTTCTCTCTATGGCCAAATTGGCCATGATTCCGGTTGGCCTCAGCTAAGCACCCCATTTATGCCACCAACTATGATAACGATTCTCTTCACATTACCTATATGCTATCATAGCATATTTGAAAATCAAGGATGAGAATGTTCTTTTCTGAGGCCATTGTAGCGTAATATTTTTTCTTGATTGAGAATATACCC
Source organism: Phalaenopsis hybrid cultivar (assembly GCA_002079205.1). Classification (NCBI taxonomy): domain Eukaryota; kingdom Viridiplantae; phylum Streptophyta; class Magnoliopsida; order Asparagales; family Orchidaceae; genus Phalaenopsis; species Phalaenopsis hybrid cultivar. The sequence goes on along the minus strand of JXCR01013543.1, from coordinate 20,757 downwards.
TATATTTTTTTCTTTGCTATTCCTTTGATTTTAATTATATATATAGGCACAAATTTTAATTAAAATCTTTTTTCCTGAAATATTGTATAAGTGCTGGGGTATTCCTAACCCTAAATTTTGTACCCCCTTCCCTTAACCCACAAATATCTGGTTTTTGCCACAGGTTCCGTGCTCTTTTCTCTCTTCTCATTCACTTTTTTACGTTGTTGGGATCTTGATTCTGGTCAGGCGTTTTGTGAGATATCTACTCTTGCTTGCATCTGCATCCCATATGTAGGTTTCCATTGTGTTTTTCTCATACCTATTGCCACAACATGTTTTCATCCTTGCATTGCATCATCCTGCTTGTTCACCCTTCTACCCAGTCACATTGTCTCTACATTGATTGCTAGCCCATGTTACTTTGGCAAGACAAATTGAGTGTGTTCCTGCCTCTTATGTGCACATTCCGTGCTTTCTTCACCGCTCTGCCTTTCTTTTATCCTTAGATGCTTGTTTTTCTGTTAATACCTGCAACTCTACTGCATCTCTGCTGCACCTAATGCCTCTCAGTTGATCTCTTTCATTGTCACATTTTTATCACTTATGTTATTGTTTTGTCGATTCTCTTTAGCTTGGATGGGATAAACTTTCTCCTTGTGGTATTAACCGTATCTTTAGGGGTTTTTTCAGAACTTAGAATGGTTCTCGATGCTATGGTTCTCTCATTTATATCTTTTAAAATTATATTAAAACATTCCCTTAGTATGTATCTGTCACCTTCACTATAGTATTCTTTTCTATTATTTCTCTTTCAGATCTTATTTCAGTACTTTCTCCTTAATTAGAAGTTTACACTTGTCGGTCATGATTGCCTCCCGCTAACATACATTCAATTATTTGTTTCATCATTTATAGGTAAGCATTTGCTTACGATCTTCGATCTCCATCTCTCAATTACTCATTCAAGACTATACAACAAATTATTATCGTTTGGTATAGTCTCTTTCCTCATTCAATTATTTATCATTCTCATTTTGTAGATTTGCCTTTTCAATTACCGATTTTTATTCTAAGAATGTATCTATAAAACACTGATTTATTCTAACTGAAAACATGCAATAGATGTTAAATTGGAACTCTTGTAACATGTAGGATTTAGTTTCCCAACTTGGCAATGTTAAACTTATTTTGTTACTAATCAAGTTTTATTTAGATGGTGCGGTACTGTTACAAAGCTTTCTTGGTTGCCAAAGATGACAATTTTATTGCAATAATTATTTTGAGAATATTTTCTATGCGGTTTGGCTAAATTTTGTATTATTCCTTGCCATTACTATAAATTGTGATCAAATGGACATGGATAATTTCTCTCTATGGTAATCTCTTGAAGTCATTTATATGGAGCAACCTTTAATTATGTCGCTTAGAGGAAGGATAATTGCATCAACCATACTTTTAATGAAAGAATAAAACATGTTGAATTGGTTTGTTAGACTTACAATTGGTTGGTGACTTTTGTTGGGCTCACTGTTTCTCAGCATATCATCATAATATTTACTTGAATAGCTATTACATATACTAGAGGCAATCTTATTATGTTAGTGGCTATTCAATGTGTATGCTAAAAGGATTTCATCGCTTTGACTCTTCTGTGGAACCATTTATCACTCTTATTTGGATTTGTTTTTCTTGGTTTCATTTAGATCAGTTCCCCAATCTATTTTATACTCCTTGGGTTTTGTTTTTTGGTAAGTCTTTTGAAGTGGAAGTTGTTATGAAATATTTTTTAAAACTATTTGTTTTTAGAGTTCTGATTGAATTGTGGTTAATATAACTTGTGAAAAGGAGGCATTTATTGGTTTTCATTGTGTGCCTATTGATAGCAGATAGAATTTGAAGGCATCCTTGCTGTTTTTATACTTGAAAGTTTTCGGCGCAACCATTCTTAATGTTTCAGAGCTCATCTAGAATTGAGGAAATCAAACATCCAAGCATAAGTGAAGCATGCTGATGATGATATTTTATCTTTAAACAAGTTGTTTGCTTCTCTTACTTTAGACTAAGCTTGCACTCAGAATTTGGAACTAATTGTAGAACATCCAATGGCATCTAAATCTTTTGTGCCTGTTTCTGTAGTCTAAGGGATCAGGTATCCTCATCATCTACAAGCTTGCTCATTAATTTTTATCTTCCTAATATATTAGCTCCTCATTTCTTCTTATTATTGAAGACGATGATGACCATGCTACAGAGTAGCCTTATAACTCAAATGACAGTTTTAAGAGTTTTGACATTTTAGATTTATAACGACAATCCCTATCCGTTATTACTTATTATTAGCTTTTATTCCCTCATTATTTGTTTCTTATTTGTTTTATCCTGTTTTATTTCTTTCCTATTTATTTTATTTTATTTTATTTCTTTCTTTTGTTATGTCATTGTAATTGGGTATAAATACTTCTCATTCTATCAATAATATGATGATGTTCTAGTCACAAATTCAATGTGGTATTAGAGCCATGACTCTAACCCTAAAAGTTCCATTATAGCCGCCGGCCACCTGCAGGTCTTTTCTGTAGGATTCTTGCTGAAAGCCACCTCTAGGCCTTGGTGCTGCTGATCTCGGCATCTCTCCTAGCCGACCTATATTTCTTTCAGGTGCCTCTGATCCTTCCTGCCGTTGAAGCTTCCAACCGCTGATCTCAACAACTCCTCTAGTCTGTCTCCCTACAAGCCTTCCTACAGGTTTTCCTGTCGTTTTTCTGACGTGAGGCCTCTCTGTACAGCCTTCTAGCCGACTGTTTTTTCCTTAGCCGCCGACTCTATCCCTCTACTCTGGTGTTGATTCCAGAAGTCTTTTTTCCAGCCACTGAACATTCATATCCCTCTTGCCAGCCTTCCTATTTCTCGGCAACCCAACATCATCTTTGGCTCTGTTGGAAGTATGACAGATTCCTCCACCATAGAACCTCCTACCGATAGTGTGCTTGAGTCTATCGGAGGATCTTCACCAAGCTTAACCTCTCTACAGACCGGAGGACAAGAAACCAATATGAACTTCTTGATCACAACTCATAAAATAAATAACAATAACTGTTTCCAATGCTTCCAAGCGGTGTCTTTGTTCATCAAAGTATGCGGGCAATTCGGTCACCTCACAGGTATGACTCTTGAGCCTCGAAAGATTGGTCCGACATATGGAGCTTGGGAAGTGTAGAATTCAATGATCATGCTCGGCTGATCAACTCCATGGAGACTTCGATTGGTTGTTCATATATGTTCCTCTCTTCAGCTAGTGCCCTCTGGATGGTTGTCATGTTATCTACTTGGATGTAGGAAACTCCGACCAACTTTATGAGGTGTCTAATAAAATTTTAGAGGCAAAACAAGAGGTCAAGGATCGTGACCCAGTATTATAATGATCTTGTTGTACATTGGATGGAATACGACCTGTACTACGACTACACTTGGGATTCTCTGACCGACCTTCATCTCTTACAGAAAATTTACAAAAGGATCGCATGTTCCAATTCCTGTCTGACCTTAACAAAGACATTGACAAAGTTTGGGGCTGTATTCTTGGTCGGGACACTTTTTCTTCTGTCCGCGTTGCTTTTACCGAGATTCGTCGGAAAGAGAGCCAAAGACTTGTCATACTCGACACTTCTATTCCTTCAGCCGAATCATTCGCCTTGATCTTGAAAAGTGCTCAGCATTCATCCATGCCACCTTGGACCGACCACTCCACTTATGATTACTGTCACAAACCCAACCACACTCGGGATCGACAGACTAACCTTCAGCCAAATCTTTTGCTACCAAAGGGTCACACGTCAACGTCTGATTCTACAATGATTCAACTGACTCCTACCCGAAAAATCATGGAATCCTTCGAATCCCTAAAAAACCAGACGAGACAATTAATCAAGCTTCCCGGAGCCAATCAAGTCGCTGCGGGTCTGTCAAACTCTTACTTTCGACTAGGTACTCTTTGTATGGCTCTCACGATTTTTTCCTGCTCTAGTTCGTGAATTATTGATTCAGGTGCCACAGATCACCTGACTGGATGCTCACAAGCTTTCTTGACTTACTATCCTTGCTATGGGAAAAGATGCTGTCAGAATTGTGATGGCTTATGTAGTTCTATTGCTGGTAAATAGTCGGTTGCACTACAATCAGTCTAATTCTGTTTTACATGTTCCCCAATGTAACTTGTTATCTGCCAGCAAGCTAACGAATGATATTGATTATGTTACTAATATCTCTTATGATGGCTGTGTTTTAGGATCGTTGTTCGAGGAAAATGATTGGAACTGCTAAGAGGGTAGCTGGACTGTATTACTTCCAAGAGAAGACACGAAGAGTGAGGACATGCCACTTTGGAGCTGTATTTTATCTTGAATCATTGAATGTCCCATTGTGTTGTTGCATTATCGTTTGGGTCATCATAATTTCCAATACCTAAAAACTTTGTATCTCTTGATGTTTTCTAATAAAAAACTTTCTAACTTTATTTGTGAGACATTTTAGTTAACCAAGCATCATCGGGTCCCTTGCCCACCCCACACTTACACACCTTACGCTTCTTATTTTCTCATTTACAGTGACATATGAGAATCTTCTCGCACTTCCAGTTACACCAGTAAATAGTGGTTTCTGACTTTGATTGATTATCACACTCAAATGACATAGATCTACATTTTAAAAGACAAATCGGAGGTTGCTGTCACCTTTCAAAACTTCTACACCTTCATTTTAATTCAATTTAAAATGGCCATGAGTTTTTCAATTTTATTTTGGGTGAATTCTTGATAATGACATTTTCCACCATAACTCTTGTACGGACACTCAACAAAATGAGACAACCAAGAGGAAAAAACTATCACCTCCTTGACATTGTTCATCCCATTATGTTTCAATGCATTATCCCGAAATACTTTTGGAATGATGCCATTCTGACTGTCACCTATCTCATAAATAGAGTCCCCTCTAAAATTCATAAGTTTCGAACCCCATTAGCCCTCTTGATGTCATTCTTCCCTTCCAATCGGGCCCAAGATTTTTTGATGCAAAAATTTTGTTTGAAACATTGCCCCCACTTGGAGTAAACTTGATCCCAGATCAATAAAATGTATCTTTCTTGGGTACTCTGCAACTTAAAAGGGGTATTAGTGTCTTGATCCTACCACAAACAAAATATATGTGAGTGCTGATGTCACCTTTGAAAGTGTTCTTTATTTTTTTAGCTCGGCCTTAAGTGAGTGGGAGCTTGAGTTCTTAGACACTGTCCCTTGTTCCGCTGAGTGCACCATCTCCTCCTCCCAATGTTCCTGCCTACATTGGGGGCACCCATCCCAATACTCCAACTCTGGAGTTCGCTACCTCCTTACATGATCTTGAGTCCACTCTGGGCGACCTTCTCAACACGACCCCTCCTCTAAATGAGGAGGTGAGCTTTCCGAGTAAGGTACACAATTAGACATGCTCCTTTTATTCTATGACAAAATATGTCTCTTTCCACATCTTTCGTCGACCTATAGAGCATTTGCTACTGTCCTGACTGATCATCAGATCTCTACTACTATTGAAGTTTCTCTTGCTGATCCAACTTGGAAAATGACATTAATGGAGGTGATAAATGCCCTTCAGCGTAACCATATGTGGGAACTTGTTGATCTTCCTCTGGGTATGAAAGCTGTGGGGTGGTAATGATTTTTCAACTCTAATTTTAACTCTAATGGATTCTTTGAATGCAAAAAAACACGATTGATCGCTAAAGGGTACTCACAGACCTACGTAGTTGACTATGAGGAGATACTTTCTTTAGTGGCCAAGTTAAACACTATTCCTGTCTTATTGTCTTTTGCGGTGAATCTGGATTGACCTTTATTCTAGTTAGATGTTAAGAATGCGTTCTTGAATGAAGAGCTTACATAAGAGGTGTACATTTCTCTCTCTCTTGGCTTTGAATCTGCTGCGTCCAAAGGGCACGTTTCTAGACTATGAAAGTTTCCCTATGGGCTAAATTAGTTCCCAAGGGTCTGGTTCTTCATGTTCACAAAGGTTGTCGTGGGTCTTGGTTTTATTCAGACTCAATCGTATCACACTCTCTTCTTCCGACATTCTTCCAATGACCATGTAGTTATCCTTATTGTCTATGTTGATGATATTGTTCTTACAGGTAACGATCTCCCAACATTGGAGTCCTTGAAAGACATTCTTGCTACATCCTTTGAAATGAAGGACTTGAGATCTCTCTTGTTTTTATTAGGCATGGAAGTGGCTTGTTCATCTTAGAGCATTTTCTTGTCTCAACACAAATATATGATCAATCTCTTGACGGAGAACAACTTTCTTATGTGAAAACTAGTGGCTGTCTCTATGGATCCCAATGAAAAATTATCTGACATTCCCAATGTTGTGACTGTCAACAAGACTCATTACCAACTCCTTGTGGGAAAACTTATCTACCTCGCCCATACTTGCCATGACATATGCCAAACAGTTGATATAGTGAGTCAATTCATGCATAACCCCTATGAGCACCACCGCCAAGCTGTCCACCGAATGCTCCACTATGTAAAAGGTACACCGGACTCAGGTTTGTTTTTCTCTCTTCACACCTCTCAGTCTATTGCTATTTATATAAATGATGATTGGGTCGGGTCGGATCATGATTGACGGTCCACCTCGAGGTATTGCTTATTTGTATTGAGAAATCTTGTCACATGCTAAAGCAAGAAACAATCTGTAGTTGCTCGGAGCAGTGTTGGAGATGAATTTCAATCCATGTCCTTACCAACCTCCATCCCATTGTAGTTATTGTATGATAATAAGACTGCCATCAACATTGCTCATAATCTAGTCTAGCATGATCGTACCAAATATGTGGAGATTGACAGACACTTTATTAATGAAAAGGTTGAGTCCAGGAAAGTTTGTCCCTTTTGTGCCCTTCAATAGTCAACTAGTAGATATCATCCAGAATCTACGTTGTCCTTTGTTCGATGACTTCAAATCTAGGTTGAACATGATTGACATCTATGCTTCAACTTGATGGAGAGTATTAGATTTATAACGACAATCCCTAACCGTTATCACTTATTATTAGCATTTATTCCCTCATTATTTATTTCCTCTTTATTTTATTCTATTTTATTTCTTTCTCATTTGTTTTATTTTGTTTTATTTCTTGACTTTGTTATATCTATTTTAATTGGGTATAAGTACCCCACCTTTTATCAATAATATGATGCTGTTTAGTCATAAATTCAACAACACTAATGGATATATGAATTCAAATCTTGTTTTATGTGAGGCAGGAATAAGAGAAAAAATATTATTGCTCGTAAAGGTTCTTTAGGATTATGCGAGGTGTTATAAATGAGAGTTCATATAGTTTTTCTCTCAATGATTGCTCTTCTTATACCATTAGGTTTTCTATTATTTTGCTTTGTGCTTTTTTACATTTTATCAGACTATTCTTCATAATTGCCTCATGTTGTCCTCGTTTCATTTACTTGTTTTAAAATTATGCTTTAAAAAAAATATTAAAGTAGATTTTCATTGCATCAGTCATCATTTTCTTAAAGGTCATTACTTCTTATGTTTCTAGTGAATAATGTTTAGCAGATATCCTTGCAAAGGCTCTCGAATTATGATTCTCCAGTGTTTACAATAAGCTGGATCTTCATGTATATGCTCTGATTTTAGGGAGTGTGTTATCATACCAGATTGAAACTCAATGTTGAGGATATCCCCATTATTTTGTAATTTAATATCTTGATTGAGAATATGTTTGATATTAATTTTCTTAGTTCTATTACTTGTACTTACCAATATCCAAGCGCCCCAATTTTGTATAAAATTCTTTTACCTCAACACCATTAAAACTCAAATATGATCAACTTTAGTCAGTGGTTGCTAATTATAGATTCATGATAAAGGTATTATCAAACATGGGTTCATATAATCTCCAACCTTCTTGTTTACTAAGGTAGTTTATATGAACCAAATCAAGCAAATCCTTAATCTTTGGAAAATTTTCAATCAATGATCATCTCTCTTTGATCCTCTTGTATACCACACCCTCTCCCTTATGGATTATTTGCTTCCATCCCTATCTCGAGTTATCTTTTCTCACAAGCCTCAATCCCTTACTCTCCCTTTCAATTTCCCTAGCCGTATGCTCTTATTTGCTTCTCCATCTTGTTTTAATTTATCCTCTTGCTAATTCTAATTTTTATCATGACTTGCGTCTCTATTCAAGCCACTTGTTCAGCTATGCTATGCAACTAATGGGGACGAGACACCATAGCAAGTTCACGAATGAAGTGAACCATCTTACAATTTAAATACTTGTCTATTGTACTATTTAATGACTCAATTTATCAGTAACCAACATAACTATATGTATACGATTATTTCAAGATAGCTGTAATTATTAAATCAATTATCATAGCATTTGCCTTATTTTTATTCAAGCTTATTTGCACTTAGTTATTTGTATTCACATTTGAATAAACGAAGTATTAATTACTCCGTTGTAAACATATCAATATTTTTCTCATTCTACAGGAATGGCGCTCTTTGTTTTCTTACTAATACTTATGGTCACCGCCTTGATAAGTGTCTACTAGTACATTGGTTGGGAGGTGCTTCTGAAAGTTTGAAGCGGTATGTCTCTCTACCTTTTAAAAAGTTAATTTATTGGAGCATATTACCATCACTTTAATAACAACGTGCATTTTAATGTTCTTAATTGTGAGGATAAGATTCTGTTAACAACTTGATAAAGATTTCTTATGGATGCTTATTAAATAGCTATTCATTGCCATTGACGAACTACTTTTATATCTTGAAGTTCTTAGTGAGGTGCGATTTGATTGATTGTTAATTTTACTATCCTTTGTAACCATATTAGTATGCACTTTATTGCCGTTATCTATGAGGTATTATTTCCCTGAAAATTAGATGAAATTGTAAGTCTTACTGAAATGGTTCTATAAGCATGAAAATGGTATACATTTCATACCTTTTGGAACCTTAAAGCCATAGGTTTTCTTAAAGAATCATTTAATTCACTAATATCATTATCTAACCCTTTCCATCCAGCAGTCCTACACAAATTGAAGTTAAAGTTACTGCATTCATTGTAGTTTATGTGGCCTACTATACAATTTCATCACTACTTGTTCCTTGGCATAGAAATGCAACGCATCTTTCAATAATGTATGAGATTAAATCTTTGTACAAAATAAAAGATGACGGGTTTTGCATGCGGGCTATATCAAGACAAGCTGAGTCATGGAAAATATCATGCATGAACTATTCTCCTATCAATAACTATGGCAGCGAGTGCTTCATCATTCCTACGTAATTAGAAGTCGCATAATGTGTATGACGACAATAATTATCTCTAAGAAGATGAACTTTAAGGGCATTTTTCTAATCCTTCTGTCCACACAAAATGGTAGATAGTTGAGCTTGAATCTTTTCTTCAATTTTATAGATTCTTAATGCTAATAATAAACTGCAGTATGATGAAGGTTAATTTTTTTTTTTTGCTAACCGCTTCTCTACGGATTTCTTAATATCAGGTTGTGATCATCGAGCTAGTCACTAATTTTAACTAAATATTTGTAGTGTAGTAAATAATGACAATACAATGGTTACTTCTGCAATTATATGGCGAGGCCTTTTGATAAGCTTCAAATGATGGTTCAAGCAATACGGAATAAATACAGCATATGCCTAAAATTATTTACAAAATGCTTACTTGTTGCTCTTATTACTTCAACTTACTTTTTTACCATAACAATAGTTTCCAAACTTGCCCAAATTGAGGCTTGAAGCTATAAAATCAATTTCTACAAGCATTTACTTAACCTATCTCAAATGTTAGATTTTTAAGTTGCATTTGGAGTTCTCCAAAACAATGTCAATGAAACCCATAGTCGTAAGATTAGAAATATACAATTATTAGTCAAATATTAAGACTAATTTCATAAAGTATTTCTTGCAGGGAAACTTAACAGCTATAAATATCTTTAACATGAACAGTCTTGGTCAAATTTAATCACATTAAGTCAAAAAGTTAGTTTTGATCGTTCCAAATGCAACCAACTTTATAACATTTTAATGTCCTTGTTCTAAAATGTGAGAATCATACAACGAAATAGAGCAGAGCATCTTAAAAAAGAGCTTAATGTAGGTTTTGAAAGGAGTATTTCGGCAACATTTGAGTTGGTGAAATTTTAATTCGGATTGGTAATATAATTAGTGAAGTGTTAATCCGATCCTCTAGGGAGAATTAATGCAATAGTTTTCACTCAGTGGATATCTGAAATTAAAATCCTAGAAGATGAGGCAAAAGACTCCTGATGGAGGGGGGGGGGGGGGTGATCAGATGAAATGAAAGGAGAACAAGACAGCCTTGATCACCCATTGTCAAAATATCCGGATCACATGGGTCAGGTCATGCTCTGGGACTCAATAGAGCGTGTATTAGAATCCGGATTTGGTGAGTTTCGCTGATGAAAAAGAATTCTTTTATCTTGTAAATTTTAATTTAGTTTAAATTGCTCTTTGGTTTACAGTTACATTCAACCAATGTGATTTGTTAAATTATTTAGTTTTGTAAGATATAATTTTAATTTCCAAAAATCAAATGAACCTTTATTGAATGTTCGCTTACATTGAATTCCTATTGGTTTACTTCCAGCTACATGATGAAATAAGTAAATTTGGTATTGATTAACAGAGCTTCTTAAGAATTCTTCCTTGTTATATTAAACATGCAGGCTATTAAATAACCCACACACAGTGCATTCATATGAAGCTCTCTTATGGCTTTTGAGGTACATTTCTTTGTCCTATTAAATCTTTTCTCTCCCTCCAGTGCAATGAGAATTGAATGGATAACCAGTTTCTCGGAATTTGTGAAGTGCCCATCCAACGCACATTAAACATTCATTTCATTGTACTAATGCAAAAGTGTTTTTGTCTAGCTTTTTGTGTGTTTGAATCCATTATTTGGTGAGTTCCTTATGTGTTTTCTTGAAGGGCATTGCAAGGGCTTTCTGATATTCTAGTTCCCTACTTTGATGAGCAGTCACGATCTATGCATATGAGTTTGGTGAAGGCAAGTTCAATTTTAATTTTGATTTTTTTTTTTGCTTAATTTTTATTTTCCTAGATGTATTCATTTGGTATGTGATTAGTATAACAACCATTTGTGATTTTTGAGGTTCCATTCTAATAAGAAGGATGATTGTAAAGTTGAACAATTAATTGGCTACTTGTTTCTGCCGTGATTATTCTTTTTATTGAAAAATTAGGATAAAACCAATCTCATTAAAATTAAGAGATGTACAAATTAAAAAAAAAAGATTTAGAAACGATAAGGAACTCAAGAAATCAGGAGAGCTAAATTGTTCTATAATTTACACAATATTCTTAAATAGTTGTGCAGGAAACTTTGGGAGTTTATGATCTGAAATTTGTTGTCTGATGGTAGCAGCCTTCTTGACAATGATGAACCGAAGCACTTTCCCATTTAGCATATTTTGTGAAATACCTTGCATTTGTTTTTCATTGCAGAATTGATACGAAAAAGAAAATTTCATAAATTTATTTTATCACAAGCTTTTGGTGACGAAGAAAATAAAGAATTTATATTTTTCACCGCATTATGATACCAAAAAACTTATAAAACCTTCTACAAATCTTCTTATAATTGCCAATGGTCAAAGTAGATATGGAAATCATCTTCTAAATATACATCTACACAATACTCTTAAATAGCTGTGCAGGAATCTTAGGGAGTTTAAGATCTGAAATTTGTTCTCTGCTGATAATAAGCCTTTTTGTCATTTGAATTAAAAATGAGATGATGATGAACCAAAGCGTCTTCTCATTTAGCAAAATTTGTGAAATATCTTGCATTTGTTTCGTTGCAGATTTTGATACGAAGAAGAAAATGTCACCAAGACCCTTAAAATTGTTTTATCACAAGCGTTAGGTTAAGAATAAATTAAAAAAAATTATGCTTTTCACAACTTTATGATACCAAACAACTTTAAAAACTTCTCCAAATCTTCTTAAAATTGCTCAACGATCAAAGGAGATATGAAAATCATCTTTTTGATAGACATTTCAAATGGAGTAAGTGATGGAATTGAGAAGACCCATACTATAAAGAACAAATTTGCTAGTTAATCTCTTCTAAGATGCTAGACAAACAAATATCAGATCTTGCTATTATTAATATATCAAACCACACTAAAGGAGATGAAAGTGTAAAATGATTTAATAAAAATGGACCACTTCCTGAGATTTTCCTTATTGGAGTGAATGGCATATGGCATAGATTGATAGATGCATGACACCGATCTAGGGCTCCTAGAAGGTGTTTGGAAAGCTTATTTAGCAGGAAAGTGATTGTGGAATAGCGGAGGAATCAAATATAGGAGTTTGGCGGCGTTTGTGTGGGGATAAACGTTGTTCGATGGTTGTCTCTACTGAAAACGGCAAGAAAAACCATGAAACGAACACAAGCTTAATTTTTTTTGTCTTTTTGAAAATGTTTTAAAATAAAAAAATTAATATTTGAAAATTTAATTCGAGCTGAACATAAGCTTAATTTGAACAAATGATTCTGAATCAAGTTGATCATAAACAGGCTATTCATGAGCCATTTTGAACACGGGCCAAACACTAACAATATAAAAGTTGTTTACACCCCTTCTCCAAATTGTCAAAAATAGCTTTAATAGCTTTTCACTTGACATCTCTCGCTTTTATGTTTCATATTCAAATATTAAATTTTGCTTTCTTGGGTTCTATGATCTATTTTGGTTTTAAATCTAAATGCTATCGACCAAATTTGTGATATGCTGACATAAATTTTGATGTGCAATTACGATGATCGACATTTAGAATATGGTGAGTGCAACTGTGAGGGTTGTCAATTCTAGATATTTTCCATGCACCACCGAAGTGTTGGTTTCTAGAAACATACATACACTACAAATATGGATTACCAGGGTCTTTTTTCCTTAAGGACTCCTAGTTAACCCTTTTATTTGAGGATTTTTCGTGTGTATTTCAAAATGTTGACAATTGATCATCTAGTTAATGCAAATTGAAAATCATATTTTTGTTTTTTCAGCATTCCACATTGTTAACAATTGATCTTCTAGTTTCTGCTCATGTTCGAAGCGGGCGGATAGAGTGCAAAGGAGGGAGAGCAGCTAGTGGCTTGGGTTTTTTGAGAGGGAAGGGGAAGGGTTGCTAGCTGAGGAGGTTTGGTGGCTGTGGATGAGAGGGAAGTTTGCAATGCCTTTTTTCATGATGCTTATACTCTCAAGAAAAGGTGGTCTGGAGTGTGGGAAATTAGATTGGCCATTTGCTCAGATCGGAAAGGTGGAGACGGTGCATGACTGGGGTCGGGATCAACTAGTTTGAATTGGCATAAGGGGAGCCCAGTTTGGTTCAGTTTTTACACTGTACACCTTGGACCCAAGGAAATAAAGATCTTTAGCTTGTTTTTTGAAGTAGATTTGTTTTTCATTCCTTCTTGTCCTAACTGGGATATACGCCCCTTATTGCCTTTTTCCCTCCATCAAAATTGTCAGAACACAACCTAATGCTACGGAGAGAAATACTAATTTGACTTATTATAATCCAAGTTTGGAGAAGGTGCAAAATTTGCGACTTAGATTCAATTTTGAAGATGAACTTATGTTCAGTTTTTCCCATGCATTATGCAAGCACCAAGTGGATTCGGAACTGTTAAAGAAATGATTGGTTCAGGTTACATAAGAAATTTGATTAAATCTTATTTTAACATTCATCATTTTGTTTTTAAAATTTTTCCATTCCCTGCTATATATTAATTTGTTTCTAATTAATTCACTCAAAAATAAAATTCATTCCAACACTGGATGATTTTCCTACTTTAAAAGCATACATTTTTAAGGTCTGCTGCTGCATAAATATTAACGTAAGGGTATTATGTTTAGCCCGTACCCTTCTATGAAAGCCATTTTAAAATGTTTTAGTGCCAGAAGATCAAATGATTTTCATTTTTCCTGTTAAGATAGAGAGACTGTAAGAACGCGAGTTCCTGTTGGAGGGAGAAGGCAATTCTTATTTGCTAGGAGTTGATGTATTTCCAGGGCTAGATAAATTTTGAATATGTCGTCTTTTTGACACATGCTTATGGATTTTTGTGTTCTGGCAACCAATTGACCAACTTCCTTTCATTATCATGTGTATGTTAATTTGCTCGTCACTATGATGCTTTTAAACTTAGTTTCTTTGAGTTTAATTTTATTAATTTACAAGCACATCTTCAAGTTACTTAAATCTTTGCTTTAAATTGTTAGTCTCATACCTTTTTCTACAGGTGTCCATCTTAGCTAAAACTAATTGGAGTGCTATATGGACTGATTTGATGCTTGGATTGCCAGCTTTCAGCAATGTTACTCCTGTTGTAAGTTCTTCATTAGCTATTTTGACATTCTTGCTAAAGGACTAATCAACTTGCTAGCATTTTTTTGGTCAGCTTTTTTGTTTTTCTTTTCTCGAAGTTTCAAATATGATGTAAAAAGTAACCGTTACACTCAATCTGTTCTTTCAACAATTGAAAAAAAAAATGCATTTTAGCTATTTTCAAGTCATCTGAACCTGTAAAAGGCTTCACAATTGACCAAACTCGAATCAATTGCTGGAACAATCAATCACAGAATAAAATTTTAAGGAAATTTGAATTTGACGTGTTTTCAACCCTGTCGTCGCCGAGGTTGTCTGCCGGACGACAAAATTGACTGCTCTAGCACGTCCAGAATGTTGATTTAGCTAGGAGGGACGTACGCTTCACTATGATCCTCGACACACATAAGTGACACGAACACCGACACATCTATATAATAATAATAATAATAATAATAATAATAATAATAATAATAATAATATAAAACACTAACGCTACTTAGCCTAAACACACGCACGCCACAACTTAAGCCTCGCGGTTTAATCGCCTGCCCTAGCGTTCCCTCCACACCATGTCGATATGACTCCCTATTCGCTCTGCCCGAAGCTTCTCATACCTCTGCGCCCGAAGCTTCTCATACCTTTGCGCCCGAAGCATTCGTCCCCTTTTTGACCCACACGACTGTATATTGATTCACTTCGTAGCCTTTCTTTGTGGTATGTTACCGGTTATCCGAGCCTTCTGCACTTGTTTCCTTTAATTAGCTAGGCTCTGCGATGCCCCGTCGTCCATCGATGATACGACTACGCTCCCTCTTCCTCTCCCTCCGGTTCTTCTTCTTCTTTTTGGTATAAAACCCAAGTGGAGAGGTCATGTAGGGGGTTAAGCAAATTTTGAGTTCGGGGGAGGTTCTGCTGAAATTTCTGCTCGGCTAAGACTTAGTGCTTGTGGGCTAGCAAATGAGGCCTTTTGATACATCTTTTTTGGATTGTTACACTGGCGATTTGGAAAAGAGCTAGCTATTGATGAGTGTACTAATTTTGCTATTTATTTAAGGTGTTTTAGTGAGTGAATATCTGAGGTTATACTAGTTTTAGAGATTAATTAGTCCTCTTTCTTTTTATTTATTTCTTTTCGGTTCTCTTTCCTTGTTTCTTGGTTTGGTTTTAGGTGCTTATGTCTGAAACTTAAGCGCACATATATAATTCTGGCTATATATGAACCATCAAATAAGGTTGTAAGTTGGACGGTCTTTTTTTGGGTCAAGGCTGTGATGACAAAGACATTCAGTGATAGAGCGGAATAATTTCACATCCTACAACATCGGGAACCGACTCAGGGACCCAGTGAAAATGTAGGATGAAAATATTATTCACCGACACTAAACTAGCGAGGACTCTTGTCTTCTTAGACTGCTGGCGGTCATAACCCGACAATGTGATAGACTCGTGACAATTAACTTTATAAAATACAATGATAAGAACTGATACATTATTTATTTTCAGAAATATATTTTGACTATTAAGATATATATTAATTTTCTTATATGCATGCTAAACTATGGACTTTAAGTAATATAATCCAATTGTTCACTTGTCAATTACTTGTACTGGGTTAAGGATTGCCTTCCTAAGATTGTATTATTGGAATTTTCTAGTTGAATGCCGGACTTTATACATATTGATGACCGATGGTTGCCTTCGAAGTTCCTCGAGAATAATTAAATCTGAGCCTACGCTGACTCGAATGTTTATGATTTTCTTTTTTTCTCGGATTTTTTGTAAGTTACCTATTTTTTATTGGAGTCTTTGTAGATCACTCGTGATTTTCTTCAGATTTTCCCCACGTTCCCAAAATGTTTTCTTCAAGTAACCATCAGTCATTTGTGGCTTTCTTTGAGTTGTCGTAGTACGATTTGCTATTCACTCCTATTTATATAAATGCATGCTTACCCATCTGTTAAATTCTTTTATTATACTCGTTTACTTGTACCTACGACATCGACCTCATTTGCAGGAGCAACAGACCTGTCAGATATATATGTTTGTTTTATATTTACAACGTTTTACTTTCTTAACTGCACACCTTACTGCCTTTCTTTACTTACCGTTTTTCTTTACCGCACTTTACTGCATATACATATAACTCATGCTTGCGATGGTACTGTTTATTGTTTACTGCGCTTCATAGCATGTTTCTTTTTTATTATTCATTTTACTTGTATAGACTTGCAGGGGCCTTTAGGATAGAGGACAGTAGGACACCTGGTTTAGGAGACACCCTATGCCGAGCCACTGACCAAACAACTGTATATTTATACACACCAAACCCTGAACCTATGATCGATATGTTAAGTAGCTTGATGTATTCTTTCCAGGAAGCGGAATGAGGAAGCGAGTGGACAGAGGGCGACGATGGAGACCACAACAGCGAAGCAAAGCACTATCTTCAGTTGGAATATTCATTAAATAAATAACAAACTCATAGGACTTCATGGTAGTCTGCCTAATACGACATAAATCCTCTCTTATCTTTAGGCTTTTGCACAATTCTATTGTGCTTTATAAGTCCTAACTCCTTTTAGGATTTCGAGGTCGTCGTTCAGTATGACGTAAATCCTCCTATTTTTCTAGATTATTTGCACGATCGAATATTGTGCGAATATAAGTCATA
Organism: Phalaenopsis hybrid cultivar; assembly: GCA_002079205.1. Classification (NCBI taxonomy): domain Eukaryota; kingdom Viridiplantae; phylum Streptophyta; class Magnoliopsida; order Asparagales; family Orchidaceae; genus Phalaenopsis; species Phalaenopsis hybrid cultivar. Next base: position 3,605 of record JXCR01013543.1, on the reverse strand, counting down.
AATTATAGAAATAATTGCAGGATTAAAATACTAAATAATATCATTTCAAAGTAATCAAACCAAACAATAGGATAGTTGGGAAGTCACCGAGGTGTTCCTCGAATCTGTGACATCCCATTCCTTTTATTCGTTTGACTCCTGAAAAATAACTGTTCATTTTTTTAGCCATTCTCATTTGGTTTTTTTGTGTCCTACCTTGGAAAACTAAATTTTGAAAATCTTGAAGACAGAACCACTAATCTTAATCGAGAGTTTTCTTAGGTGATTTTGATTGCCTAAGATGTAATTAATTATAGGGGATTGCCTCTATAGGGAACTTAAGAACCCAGCTTAATATAAATCCTATTTAATCTTTCATATTAAATATGAGAACTTGTTGGCTTATAAAGAAAAGGGTTTCACAGACCAAACGAATGTCACAAACTCTTTAGTTTAGGTGCTTAAACCTGCTAACAAATGGTATATTTATCCTTCAGGATAGTATTCTATTTGTGGTATCGTGCTCAACCATCTAGACTATCAAATATGTGAGGTATATTCGGTCTCACTTTTCTAAATTAAAATATTATTATTTTCCAAAATTATAGTAATATATAAATTAAATTGAAACATTATTTTCCAAAGTTAAATTACTATTTTATAAATTTATAATCTCATATATATAAATTAAATTAAATTAAATCATAAATAAAGACACCACAAAATTATTTGGCCGACACGACTATCTGATGCTCCGATTAGGAGAGTAGATGTTTTAGATTCGACTTATGTTAAGAAAGACAGAGGTAAACCTAGGAAGACTTGGGTGTATTGTATAAAACATGATCTTAATATATTAGAACTAAATGAAAATATGACGCAATGGAGAAAAAAGATTATGGAGCCGACCCCACGTAGTGGGATTAAAGCTTTGTTGTTGTTGTATTACTAGATTTGTTTCTGTCAGCTTTATTTATTTATTTATTTTTTTAGTTTTTTTTTTAAACTTTGAATTGATGTACTGCTTAAATTTTTTCTAAACCACTTTTGTTCTTGAGCACGAGTTTTGCATTTACTAATAGCTATCTTTCCATTTCTAATGGCTAATTTTTTTTGTTGCTTAGGTTGATGCTGCTTTGACTCTACTTGGTAATATGATTTTGCAAGTACGTATCCTTTTGTTTTCCTTTCTTTCAGTAGCTATTTTATATTACTTTATTCTTGTTTTGTAANCGTATCCTTTTGTTTTCCTTTCTTTCAGTAGCTATTTTATATTACTTTATTCTTGTTTTGTAATTTTTTTTACTGTATTTATGTCAGCTTACGTATTCATTTATGTTTTAATTTTTCTTTTATATTAATCTGCAGCTTTAAAATTCTATTTTATTTTATTTTTCAGGAGCAAGTTAGCGATGCTCTTGTTCCTCATGATATGTGGGACCTTCGATTATTTAAATATATGTCCTCACCGTATGTCTGTCTTTCATTGCTTGATTATTTTATTTTATAGTTGATGCAGTTTACATACCTAGTAGTCACATGCTTGCTTTCCATTTTCTTTATTTCCTGATGGGAACACACACACGCACACACAAACAAATATAGACACACACACACACACACACACACACACACACACACATAGAAAAAGAGAGAGAGAGAGATGTGCACACACACATGTATATATATATATATATATGTATTGATTGGAATTGGAAACCCTAACATTAGAAAATAATTACAAATGTTGTTAGTGAAAATCCCAACCTTAGAGAATAATAACAAAGAAAGTGGAAATCCATTGGAAACCCTAACATTAGAAAATAATTACAAATGTTGTAAGTGAAAATCCTAACCTTAGAGAATAATAACAAAGAAAGTGGAAATCCTAACCTTAGAGAAAGAGAACAATGGCTTGAAGGAACACCCTAATCTTGCTCTAATACAATGTTGAAAATAAAATAATGAAAAAACTGTAAAGCGCCTTCCTTTTTTTGTACAAGTGTGGATGCCGAAGCTGAGGAACGGTGCAGAGGCAAGAGTGGCGGCAGAAGCCGAGAAGCGGAGGCAGTGGGTTGTAGGAAGAGAATCTGCAGTGGCTGGAGGCGCCGGGAGTTGCGTGTTGGGAGAGAGGCGGCAGCAGACTGGACGCTGGAGAGAAGGCAACAACCTGTTGTGAAGATGGCTGCAGGGGTTGCGACGGCCTATTGGGAGCTGCAGGGGAGCTTTTGGCGGTCTGGGAGTGTAGCGGGGTTGTGGTAACTTACAGGGAGGTTGCAGGAGGAGGGCGGCGCTCTGGAAGAGTAGGTGGGAGGCAGAGAAGCTGCCGTCTGTGGATTGCTGGAAGAGGTGTAGTAGTCGGAACAACGAAGATAAACACCACCCCAAACGGGGTTACAGCCTGAGCACCTTCATCGTAGTCGGATACAACCCTCAAGTGGGAAAACACTCAGAAAAAACTGAATTCAGATTTCAAAATCAAGACCCTTAACTCTTGACACATCAACTTCTATTTATAGGAGACTTGACCTAATTTTAGGGAACATTTAAATTAAGGAAGGAGAATAAAATTAAAATCAAGATCTCAGATTTATAGGAAAGGTTTAAATTAAGAAAGGAGAGTAAAATTGGGATTTAGGCTTTTAGGAAAGGATTTAAATCAGGAAAGGGCCTAGGAAGGAAAATAGAAAGAGGAAGAAAGGAAAGAAAAGGAAGAGAGAAAAAAAGAAAGGAAAGAGAAGGAAGGAGAGGGTCCCCCTCCAAGAGGATCGATCGGTGCAGCTGGGCTGGACCTGCGTTCAGCTAGTCCCGCTTGAGTCCTGCGTGAGCCTCTCAAGTGTGTCACATCACTTGGCTTTTGAAGTGTGCGTCAATGTGTGCTTCTAACAACTTCACATGCCCAACAATTATTGTGTTCCTAAAACACGAAATTTACTGTGAAGTTTTTGGGACCAAGTAGTAGAGAATCAAAGGGGTTGGAGCAATAAACAAGTTGTTGGAATAACTTTCATTTCAATTCATACGATGCGTGACAACGAAATTAAGGTCTTGCTTAAGGTTAATGACGAACTTTGACACCTCGATTTGTTAAGGAGAGTAAAAACTGGGAAGATAAATTGTAGGGCAGTTAAGAAGATTGGAAGATACCCTATGTTAAAAGAAAGAGCCATTGCCATTTCTTAAAGCCAAAGTTAACCATCTTTATTTACAATAGTTGGCATTTTTATATATACCAGTTGAAATAATCTCGATCTACTCCTTATAACATTGAGATGATAACAAGAACAGACTTAACTTTGGCATTTGAAAAAATGATAAATATGGACAGATGGTCTTGACGCGGCACAAAACATAATAAATAACATAATTAAATAACATGAAAGACTCTGGTTTATGATAAGTGAGATTAAATAGCTAAAGAAATATACTAAAATGCCACTGACAAAGTCTATCATATTTCAATCCCATGACTCTTCAAATTTGTTTGTTTGTTATTATTCATATTTCATCATCTTCATTGCAGAACTACTATACCAGTCTGGTTTTACAAATTTAAATCATTTCTTTAAGATAATGTCTTCTTTGTTCCTGAAATTCCTTGTAAGAGCTGCTCATGCATTCCAATG
>JXCR01013532.1:7211-20446 GCA_002079205.1 Phalaenopsis hybrid cultivar | reverse complement strand
TTCTATGGAGACGATCTTCAAGTAGTTGAATAAAACATGTCATACAAAAATATTAATGGGTGAGTTTAACAAATCAAACTCAGTAAATAATCACTATTTATTAAATCGGGAACAATAAAGAATTGGGGCATGTATTATGAAAAATAAAAAAAATGATTTTCTATATGCATATATGTAATAATATAATGGTCGGAAAATCAAAATGATATGAATATGGTCTATCCATTTAATGAAATATGAAATCATCGACAAATAATGCAATCAACTCAAATCCAATCAAATATTACAAGCGTAAAACTTAACATTTATTTATTATTTGATTTTAGTTTACTTTGTATTTATATATGGTCGATTTTATTAGACACATTGGAATCGAGAAAATAAACACCAACCTAAGGAAATCCGACAATTTTTTATAGAATTGTAACTGCATAAGCCTGGTTAATCAATTTCCAAAAGAGTTTTACCGACCTTACAAACTATCACATACAAACATACAATTGCAACTTTTTAACAATAAATTACTTAAATAATATAACCAACGTATCTATTATTTCAAGTATGATTCGAGAAATTGTAATTCATAACAGTAACATGTAAGAGAAGAAAACATTTCAGCTATCATACATCATATTTATTCAAATATGCAAGGATTTCTAAGTGTTGAGCTCGGGGTATCGCAAAGCAGGTTCTGTTATGACATTTTCGCCTAGGTCATCATAATTTCAATTATTTTGCAAAGTTGTATCATCATTTGTTTATTAATAAAAATTTTAGCTCTTATAAATATGTGATTTGTGAGCTTATCAAACACACTAAAAATAGTTATCTCATGACCTAATACGAATTTTCACTGAAAACTCCAAGTGAGGCTAGATGATTTGTCTCATTTACTGACTATCACATTAGAATTACTTGAGTATTCCGTACAAGTTGGCGTTGTCATTACACATTACTGATTCTACTCACAACTTTGTTCATCGCATTGAGCTTTACATTGAATTCATTTTTTTAAAATTTCAAATCAAGCACAAAAAAATATTTTTTTGCGTTTTTTTTAACACTCAACCATACAACTACAAGGTATTTTAGATACACTATAATCTTTGTACTTTGTATTCGTTTTTCAGTGAATCAAACAGCCCTAAAATGAGTTCAAAAGCCTTTTAATGTTGTTTTCAAACAAAACCTTTTGTGTGCACCTGTGGACGACAACATGGATCACACAACGCCGCGTATCCAGCGGCATGGTGTGATTCACGCCGTAAAGTGGATGTAATATTTTCTCGCCCGTGTGAGCACGATCTTCTTATTATTTATTTATTTGGTTGGCAAGAAATTATGCAGCCTTTTATAGTCTACTTTGTAATCTGTCATACTAGAAATTAGCTAGTATTTTTGAAGCACATATTCCTAACCGTTGCATGCTTTCTTTGGGACCAGTCGCTTTCAAATGAAGTTGAGGGTGGAGCACGATGGCTGGTCAATAAACTCAAAGGTACAATCCTTACAATTGAACTTCATTCTTTGCCTCCCTCACTGCTTACATACATAGTGTTCAATTCCCTATGTATTTCACATATCTAGCACTTAAGCCGCAATTTTTTACATGCAGACCACCTTATCTTTGTCTGAAAATGTGTATTTCACTTTTTAAAATTTAAAATGATGGTATTTTTGAAATGATATGAAGGATTTGGATGGCATAAATGTAAATAAAATAAAATAAAGGTGTTAGATATGTAAATACATAAGAATTGGGCGGTATGTGTGTAAAGGTGTATTGTAGCTTGTTATAAAATGAGTATGATCCAAAATATCCCGAACTAAGAAATGGATGTATTTAAAGTTTAATTTTGTTATTAGTCAAGTTAAAATAGAGAATTTAATATTTAGTAAAATATAATCTTAAATTAGAAAATTAACAAAACTATTGATTTTATTTACGAATAATTTTATAATTTGTAAGAAAGTCATAATACCATACTGAAATTCAATTTAGAATTTTAGAGGAATGAATTTATTGATTTTCATGTCTCATCGGCAAATTTCATCTGTAGGCATTTTGCATAGATGTCGATGCAAGTTAAAAATCATACAGAACTCTGATTTTGGCAAATTCTCGATGAGGTGAACCCAAAAATACTAAAATTTATCTAATCCGAATGAAATATAGCCTGAATCAAGCCATTAAACCCCTTTTAGAGGCTTTGGTTGGTAAATTAAAGGATCAAATGAACTCTAAATTTGATGTATATGTAGTCAAATCGAGCATCTCAACAAGAGGAATCCAAGAGCCCAAGATTTATTATTATGAGGCTATCAGATCATCAAAAAATCTCATATGATTAAGGGAATTAATGTGGGTTGTTCGATCGGGTGGGTATGATGATTATTCGTCAAATGATGAAAATTCCTCTCCTCTAAACCCTATAAATAGACCCTTTCTATTCACTTAGAGGGAGAGAGGAAGGAGAAGAAGGATCACAGTTTCAGTGTTGTTTTGAACAAGACCAGACGATAACTCCCCACCTTCATAATTGCCAACCGCTGCTTTACAACAGCCCCCCTGCTTGCCCATTTCAAAACTTATAATTTAATTTACATTATATAATTTTTTATGACCGAGAAGATTCATTGTATTATGATATACTTGTAATATTATTACACAATTGATTTTAAAACAATTACCAAAATGATTACTGGTAATGGAATAATGGCCCGAATTTTAAGGAAAATTTTTAGAACATTTATTAAATTTCTAAAGTAAAACTCTTGCTTTTTATCAAAGATTTGAAATATATTTAATACATCCCAAAAAATATCTATTAAATAAGGATTGATATCCTTTAATTTTAAAAACTTATTTTTAAAAATTCTCAACGTCTAAAAATTATTTTGAATATTTTTAACAATAATTAAATATGTCATAACATATCAAATATATTTTATTTAAGTGAAAATATAAACAAAAATAAATTAAAAATAAAATAAAAAATTGATCCCGAATGAACCCTTTAGTGTGGGTGGCCGCACGGTATTAGAGCTGAAGTGATTTTGGGCTAGCGCCATTGCATGATGGCTAAATCCTAACCCTAGGTTTCTACTAGATGACAAGATCAACATCTTCCTTCAACTCTATCATAGACATAAAGTTTTTAACCTTTTCAAGAAGTATTTCCGAACCAGTAGGAGTGAGATTAGGGCTGTGATGGTTTGCCTTTATCAAATAGATAGTTCATTGTTTTAATGGTTGGAACACCTTTCTTTAGGTCCAAACCTTGCAGTGTTTCAAGCAAGGTAAGGTAAGGAAGACAAGATGATCAAGAAGAATGAATTATCATTATAATTGATGAAATATCCCAAAATTTTAAACTTTAGTTAGGGTTTCTTGCATTCAATCCTTATCCTTCCCTTGCACTCTCAATGAAGACAGAGAAAATGAAACTTTGAAGACACAAATGAACAAAGGGGGAGGAGTTATAACTTAAGAGGCATGATTCTTTTTTAAAGGGGCCGTGGAGTAGGGGTTTAAGTGAGTCAAGTCAACTCGTGAGCCTGCTCGAGCTCGATTCGATAAGTGACTCGTGAACTAAGCTCGATGAGCTAATAAGCCAAGCTCACGTTAGCCCTGACTCCCGACACGTTAGCTCGTAAGCCGACATTTTTCAAAAAAATAATAATAATTTAAAATATACTCAAAATATATTAAATTTGAAAAGTTTATCTTTAAAGTATAAAAAATATTGTGCATTTTATATTAAGTTATTTCATATTATTTTTCTCCTACTGCTCATTCTATTTATCATTTTATTATAATACTTCTTTAAATTAATATTACTTTCTCTTTTTTACAATAAACAAGTCAGCTCAAACTCGTAGATTTAAGTTTGAGCTCGAGCTTGAATCCGATAAAATTAATAAGCTCAAGCCTAGCGTGGCTCCAGCTCGACTCGACTCTACTCGTTTCGTTTACACCCCTAGCATGTAGGCATGATTTGGTGTGAGAAGATATGAGATGGGTGTAAAAAAATTATTCATCTTAGGTAAATAAAAAATAGGAAGAGGGAGAGAGATTGATTCAAGCTTAAATTGGAATCGAAACCCTAATACGAATCTAATGCATGGTCATTTATAGGCAACCTTACATGATGAGCTACAAGATACGAAAAAATTAAGGAAAGCTAAATGTAAGTTAACGACTATCATCCTCTTATCATAATTCATGTCTGGCTATTACATAATACATGTCATAATCTTAATCCTTATCAAATCCTAGCACTCTGTGCCTTGGCCAATATTATACATAAATGGAGTGAATTATAGAAGCATTTCTCTCTCTCCTATTGGATTGTTTGTATTGAATTAGGTTTGATCCATTCAAACTTCCTCCAAACTTTGATTACATATTCAAAATTCAGCCCCTTCGATAAAGTAAACGAGATCATGCCATTAAACTAAAATTTCTCGTGTTTCATCTCTTTTTCTCGCATTCATTCTTCTTTACAACATAAATCCGGATTTACTAAATCCAACTGTAGGGTGGATTTAAGGAATTTACTCCGTCGTCACTCGCTAGCTCCATCTCCGTTGCACGGGATTTGATAAATCCGGATTTATTGAATTTTATAAATCCTATTTAACGTAAAATTATGTTGCAGCCTTAGTATGACTAAATGTTCTGTTTTATGGGTCCCTTTATATATTTTAAGATCTTTTTGTTAGCTCCATAAGCCTTGTGTATTTAAAAACACAATACACAACTCTTCGTCTTATGTATTTACAAATCTAACACAAACATTCATATTTACATGCATACCGCCAAAACTTTTAAAATCAAATTAAAAGAAATATCATCAGCGCTACATTTTTTTTAAAGTGAAATACACATTTTCATGCATAGGCGTATGATATAGATGTGTTATCGGTATAAATATCAAACTTTGGTTGTTAGATGTGAATAAATAAGAATCCATTTGAAATCAATTCTCATCCTCCATTTAAACCCTAAAACATGAATGCTTGACAGGAAAAATGCAGAAACCATTAGCAGAACTCCTGCGAGAATACGACTTGCCGGTAGGCATATTTCCAGGGGACTCCACCAACTATGAATTCAATGAAGATACAAAGAGGCTCACAGTGTTAGTTCCCTCAGTCTGTGAAGTAGGCTACAAAGATTCCTCTGTTCTCAGATTTCAAACCTGCGTCAGTGGCTATTTGGAGAAGGGAAAGCTGTCCCACATTGAAGGCATGAAGACCAAATTTCTGGTTTGGATGAAGGTCTCGTCCGTCTCTGCCGATCGATCCAAGGTTTATTTCAATACCGGTGTGCGGCGAAGTCGGAGCAGAGATGCTTATGAGGTCCTCAGAGTTGGTATCAGAGCGGAAAAATTTTAGGGGCATTTACATACATACCACAGAAGACTTAGGTACTTGCATATCTAACACCTAAACATTCATATTTACATATATCTTTTAAAAAGTGAAAATACATGTTTTCATATACAGATTTATGACACCGAGAAGATACAAGTATAAATATCAAATTCNCTATTTGGAGAAGGGAAAGCTGTCCCACATTGAAGGCATGAAGACCAAATTTCTGGTTTGGATGAAGGTCTCATCCATCTCTGCCGATCGATCCAAGGTTTATTTCAACACTGGTGTGCGGCGAAGTCGGAGCAGAGATGCTTATGAGGTGCTCAGAGTCGGTATCAGAGCAGAAAAATTTTAGGGGCATTTACATACATACCACAGAAGTCTTAGGTACTTACATATCTAACACCTAAACATTCATATTTACATATATCTTTTTAAAAGTGAAATACATGTTTTCATATACATTTTTATGACACCGAGAAGATACAAGTATAAATATCAAATTTTGGGTGTTGGATACATGTAAATGCATAAGAATTGTGTGGGTATGTATGTAAATTTCTCAAAATTTTAACAAATATTGTTGGATTAAAAAACTATTTATCAGATGAGTGAAGAACACAGATCTGATATTTGTGCAGTTGTTGATATTGTGGTCGTAGCCATAAATATATAAACAAATTTAAATGTTGTCTTTCAACTGCAGCTATATCATGTGGGTTATTGCATTATGTACTGCTTTTTAGGCATGCCAAATGTGTTGATTAATACTCATTTAGTAAATTTGGTGCTTTTTTAGGGGGAAAATGGATTAGGAAATTCTAATTAATTTTGCTGAAGATGGTTCTTAAATTTGTTAAATTTATGTTGAAATGAGGAGCATAATAGATGAGCAATCAATTAAAATTTATTTGGGCATTCCATACGTACCGCCTAATACCTATGTTTTATACATCTTATCCCTAATTTTTTTTGCTTTTTACATTTATACCGCCAAAATTTTTCATATCACATAAAAAAATACCATAATTTTAACTTTTAAATAGTAAAATACACCTTTTTCATGCATTAATAAGATGGTATGCTTGTAAATTGTATGTATGCGCGTGTGTGCGTGTGTGTGATGATTTTTTGTGCATGTCCCTATGTTGTATATTTTAGGTGTCCATTAGCGAGTTGGTTGCTTTAGCCAAGCTTGATTTTGCTAAGACATGATCATTGTGATAAAAGGACAGAAGATGATCATGCGTTACGACAAATGTTCCCTCTATCGTATCGATCCAGTCTTCTAAATTTATAGGACAACCGGTTTGGCCTATTCAACCGGATCCCGGTTACCAAAATTCAACTCATCTTCTAGTTTTATATCACTAACCTTTGCACTTACATCCTCGGAATATGCAAGGATTGATATTATAGTCATAAACAAAATGTTAGGGGCATTTATATACATCCCACATCATTCTTATGTATTTACATGTCAAACATCAAAATTTTGAGTTTACATAAAAAATATCACTATTACCTATAAATATAAAAAACTAACTTTACATGTTAGATATATAAATGAATAAATAATATGCAATATATATGTAAAACTTCCACTATGTTTTGGTAGTAACCCAAGAGATGGTGAAAAAGGTGATTGCTCCAACTCTATTGGAAAAATTATATAAGATATTTCATGTGTATATATTTTATATTTAATGAAATATTTATCTTTATGTTTAATCACATTAGTATCATTCTATATCATTTAAGTGATAATTAGATAAAGATTTATCATAAGATCATGATTAAAGCCTCAACAAAATCTTTTAGTACTGAATTTTTCTTCTTTTGGTTTAATGTATGATCGGGTTTTTCAAAACCGCTGCGGCAAGTTTGTAACCCATATGTTCTATCATAAATGTGAATCTATACTTTCAATGAGATTTGAGGGGAAAAAAGAAAAAAATTGAGAGAATGAGAAAACAAAAAAAAATAGAGGTTATATTCTTTTTTATTGGGAGTTCAGTAAGGAAAAAAGAAATAATTATTCAATTCTTAACTAGAAGCCAAAAGTAAAGTCTAACCCGAATCTGACCTACTTCCAAAAAAATTCTAACCCAAATTCAACCACTTTAAACCTGATTGACCCGAACCCTACCCACATAACCCGTTGTAAGATACGTATAACATATATTCAGGTCAATTTTGAGTCAACTTCGGGTCAATTTCAAGTCAAATTTAAATTGGTTTTGGTTTGGTGAGTCGAATCGAGTCAACTCAGGTTGGCAGGTAAACCTGAGCCCAATCTAAAAAAATTAAACGTGTTCGAACTATTAACCCAAATTCGACCCAAAAAATTAATCAAGTCAGCCTGAAATCGAATTTTCTGAATCAGGTTAAAGTCGAGTTGGCATGTCAACCAATTTTGACACCCCTAGCAAAAAGCTGAAGAAATACTAAGCGAATATGATATATCCATATTTTTAACATTAAGTGCATCAAATCTCACTTAATTAACTTCTAATAAGATTAAAATGAATCCTTATAATTAAATAATCAATAATTATTTAGTCTAATTAACATATCATAGATCAATTAATATTGAAAAAGTCAAATAAAACATTAATCATAATTGAACCACAAGCAAAACTTACTAAGCCACAACTAATCCACTTAGACACAAACCAGCATAAGTTAATATTCCTATCATCATCTGAATTCTACTAAGTTATGATAATTAACCTATTAATTTACAGTTCAATTAATTACTAAGCATTACAGACAAATATGTGCAGAATTTTGATGAATTGTTTGCACTTTGCAGCAGTAATGACAGTTAAAAAAAAACTAATTTTGCCGTTCTGATGTTTGTTTGAAGGAAAGTTCNATCATTTAAGTGATAATTAGATAAAGATTTATCATAAGATCATGATTAAAGCCTCAACAAAATCTTTTAGTATTGAAATTTTCTTCTTTTGGTTTAATGTATGATCGGGTTTTTCAAAACCGCTACGGCAAGTTTGTAACCCGTATGTTCTATCATAACTGTGAATCTATACTTTCAATGAGATTTGAGGGGGAAAAAGAAAAAAATTGAGAGAATGAGAAAAGAAAAAAGATAGAGGTTATATTCTTTTTTATTGGGAGTTCAATAAGGAAAAAAGAAATAATTATTCAATTCTTAATTAGAAGCCAAAAGTAAAGTCTAACCCGAATCTAACCTACTTCCAAAAAAATTCTAACCCAAATTCAACCACTTTAAACCTGATTGACCCGAACCCTACCCACATAACCCATTTTAAGATAAGTATAACATATATTCAGGTCAATTTTGAGTCAATTTCGGGTCAATTTCAAGTCAAATTTAAATTGGTTTTGGTTTGGTGAGTCGAATCGAGCCAACTCAGGTTGGCAGGTAAACCTGAGCCCAATCTAAAAAATTAAACGTGTTCGAACTATTAACCCAAATTCGACCCAAAAAATTAATCAAGTCAACCTGAAATCGAATTATCTGAATCAGGTTAAAGTCGAGTTGGCATGTCAACCAATTTTGACACCCCTAGCGAAAAGTTGAAGAAATACTAAGCGAATATGATATATCCATATTTTTAACATTAAGTGCATCAAATCTCACTTAATTAACTTTTAATAAGATTAAAATGAATCCTTATAATTAAATAATCAATAATTATTTAGTCTAATTAACTATCATAGATCAATTAATATTGAAAAAGTCAAATAAAACATTAATCATAATTGAACCACAAGCAAAACTTACTAAGCCACAACTAATCCACTTAGACACAAACCAGCATAAGTTAATATTCCTATCATCATCTGAATTCTACTAAGTTATGATAATTAACCTATTAATTTACAGTTCAATTAATTACTAAGCATTACAGACAAATATGTGCAGAATTTTGATGAATTATTTGCACTTTGCAGCAGTCATGATAGTTCAAAAAAACCTAATTTTGCCGTTCTGATGTTTGTTTGAAGGAAAGTTTATGAAAATCAACACGTTCCAAGCAATAATTAGGGTTTGAAGTGCTATTTTGACATGAAGAGATGAAAACCAAACTTGGGGAAAAGTATAATTAATATCTCTGAAGTTTCCTCTTTTCAGCTCTGCGAAGCAGACTGTCCTCTCAATCTCCTCAAGTGATCCAGCCAACATTCCTCCGGCACTCGATTCACCCACTCCGGAGCGTGATCCGGAAACGAAACCTCCCTCATCACGCTCACGATCCTGGCAGCGCTTTCCAGCGGCAAGGGAGCGGTTCTCCTGCTCTCGTCCTGACGGAAAGCCCTCAGTATCGATGCCTCCCGCTCCCTCGCCATCGCTTCCTCCTCCTCTTCCTCGGATCCCACAGCCCTGCCATAACCATTCAGATCTAGAGCAGCGATGCTGTTTTCGACAATGAGATGAAAGCCGGTAAGATCGGGGTTTAGTTCTTCTTCCAGATTCCCACCGTTAGTAAGGATTGCTGGATTCTCTGTTTCTCCGAGCTCTTCGGCTTCATCCGGGTCGTAGGAAGAGATTTGATGGTAGAATTGAGAATCGTCGGTGGAGTCCGATTCGGTGTCAGAGTCGTTATGATCTGCGAAATAGAGGTTTGAGAGGAAGGCATTTGACAGAAATTAGGGTTTAGATTGGGGATGGAAGTACTGAATCTTACCGAGAGCAGGTTGATTGCACATGATCGCCGTCGCGCACTCCGATCGAAGCGACAATCACGCATATGTGGCATCCAATTCTTATGCATTTATATGTCTCACACTTAAACTTTTATATTTACAGCCAATGTACGATTACTCATATATGAAAAAGGTGGATTTCAATATTAAGTAGTGTATACATTGTGTTTTTTGATGTGATAAGAAAGAATGCATGCCTCGAGAGGTAGAGCTGAAGGAAAGAAGAGTGGTGTTAGGAAATTCTCAGTAAGGAGCCATGAAAAGTACTCAGACACGGGGTCCCTTTTTCACCTTCGATCATCTTATTTATAGGAGGCCTTCTTGTATAATTACAGAAATATGAGAATGATTATGGAAATAGTCCTCAATTACTGAAAGAAGTGGGTGATTATGGAAACATCTTATTTTCTCTATCTTTTTGAAGAGTTTGAGTCGTTGGCTTATCTTTTTATATGTTGTACAATTCCCTTATTTCAATATATTTCTCTTTGGAATTGTATCAATGATCCAGAGAGGAGAAGAATAAAAAATAAAGATATATGAAAATAAATAGGCAAACAAATAAAAAAAATAAGCATAAGGCTTATACATTAATAACCATTGTGTAATGGGTTGAAAGTATACATCTGAACAAGATTGGATCGAAGTACCTTGAAACACAACATCCACGAAGAGAATCCTTACATAAGCTATCTATAACTAGAGAACCAAAAATAACAATTTTGTTTTGGGGTTAAGAGTTTCCCAGAGGAACATATCACTCGGCTTAATTACATCATAGGGGATGCTCAGGATTACTTTCAATAAAAGAAGTTTTGCTCATATTATCATGAATATGAGGAGATCATTAAATAATGCTTATTTCGTATGAGAACGCCCAGATGATTCAAAGCACTCGCTAAGCCACAGGGCAGAGAGTGAGTCTCTCACATCCTAAATGGGCAGCGGCTCGTCTGCTCACAGAGCCAACGAAATAACCAAAATTATCTTAACGGGTATATCCTTATACGTCAAAGCTCATTAGGTCATAAAGGAAGAGAGGAATTGTCATATCCCAAACAAACACCAACTGATCGATAATTGAGTGATCAAGATGATATTGACAAAGTCAAAGTAGCGACAGAGCTCAAAGAGGCTCAAATAAGAGGAATGGTAGAACAATCCTAAAAGGTAGGGTAGTTAGGTCGGGGTACCACGAACCTGTCATCCAAAACTAATATGATTCTAAGTCTAACTGGTCATGAAGATAATCAACCCAGTACGTATAAAGATCCCTGGTATGCAATCTGTGAATTGCGTCGTTCATGGGAACCTTGGTAGTCCTAAGGTCAATGGCACAAAACTCTATCTTAAGACTATTGGGTAGAGCTCCAAGTTGTGGGAGTTATACTCATCGAAGTGGAGCAAATGCCACTGGAAAGAAACAAAAGAAGAGGTACATCTACAAAGCNGGAAGAGATTTGATGGTAGAATTGAGAATCGTCGGTGGAGTCCGATTCGGTGTCAGAGTCGTTATGATCTGCAAAATAGAGGTTTGAGAGGAAGGCATTTGACAGAAATTAGGGTTTAGATTGGGGATGGAAGTACTGAATCTTACCGAGAGCAGGTTGATTGCACATGATCGCCGTCGCGCACTCCGATCGAAGCGACAATCACGCATATGTGGCATTCAATTCTTATGCATTTATATGTCTCACACTCAAACTTTTATATTTACAGCCAATTACTCATATATGAAAAAGGTGGATTTCAGTATTAAGTAGTGTATACATTGTGTTTTTTGATGTGATAAGAAAGAATGGGGTACTTTGGCTATAAAAATGAAAGTTTTTTTATATGAGATACCTAAATGCATAAGAATTGGTTGCTACATATGTAATATCCTCTTTATGTTATGATCAAATGCTAGAATAAATATTAATTTAATATTATTGAATCGGGAATTGTTCTTGGGAAATGCATGCCTCGAGAGGTAGAGCTGAAGGAAAGAAGAGTGGTGTTAGGAAATTCTCAGTAAGAAGCCATGAAAAGTACTCAGACACGGGGGTCCCTTTTTCACCTTCGATCCTCTTATTTATAGGAGGCCTTCTTGTACAATTACAGAAAGATGAGAATGATTATGGAAATAGTCCTCAATTACTGAAAGAAGTGGGTGATTATGGAAACATCTTATTTTCTCTATCTTTTTGAAGAATTTGAGTCGTTGGCTTATATTTTTATGTTGTACAATTGCCTTATTTCAATATATTTCTCTTTGGAATTGTATCGATGATCCGAAGAGGAGAAGAATAAAAAATAAAGATATATGAAAATAAATAGGCAAACAAATAAAAAAAATAAGCATAAGGCTTATACATTAATAACCATTGTGTAATGGGTTGAAAGTATACATCTGAACAAGATTGGATCGAAGTACCTTGAAACACAACATCCACGAAGAGAATCCTTACATAAGCTATCTATAACTAGAGAACCAAAAATAACAATTTTGTTTTGGGGTTAAGAGTTTCCCAGAGGAACATATCACTCGGCTTAATTACATCATAGGGGATGCTCAGGATTACTTTCAATAAAAGAAGTTTTGCTCATATTATCATGAATATGAGGAGATCATTAAATAATGCTTATTTCGTATGAGAACGCCCAGATGATTCAAAGCACTCGCTAAGCCACAGGGCAGAGAGTGAGTCTCTCACATCCTAAATGGGCAGCGGCTCGTCTGCTCACAGAGCCAACGAAATAACCAAAATTATCTTAACGGGTATATCCTTATACGTCAAAGCTCATTAGGTCATAAAGGAAGAGAGGAATTGTCATATCCCAAACAAACACCAACTGATCGATAATTGAGTGATCAAGATGATATTGACAAAGTCAAAGTAGCGACAGAGCTCAAAGAGGCTCAAATAAGAGGAATGGTAGAACAATCCTAAAAGGTAGGGTAGTTAGGTCGGGGTACCACGAACCTGTCATCCAAAACTAATATGATTCTAAGTCTAACTGGTCATGAAGATAATCAACCCAGTACGTATAAAGATCCCTGGTATGCAATCTGTGAATTGCGTCGTTCATGGGAACCTTGGTAGTCCTAAGGTCAATGGCACAAAACTCTATCTTAAGACTATTGGGTAGAGCTCCAAGTTGTGGGAGTTATACTCATC
>JXCR01013524.1:0-10721 GCA_002079205.1 Phalaenopsis hybrid cultivar | reverse complement strand
TTGAGCATCAAAATCAATGACAGAGTACAGATTCTTACTTATAAGACTTGAAATGTCAAAGCTCTCAACAGTCTCAGCTTCCTCTGCATATGCCCCACACAAAACCTTCAGCTCTCTTAAATATAAGCAAACAGGAATGCCCACACTCCAATCTGAGGACGCAACAAGGTGCTTTAAGGTACTTTTTCAAAAAACCCCCCCACGAGAATATTATTTTACTGTAATCTATAAGCATGAGAAACCAAAGTCAGTTCTGCAGCCAATGAGATACAAGTGTGGGAGCAGAAAGATGCTTCAGGAGTTGCTAACAAAGACAGTGGTGTCATGATTGAGAAGAACTGACTTATTATATGAGGTAAGTATTGAAAAATAATGGAGCACTAGCCTTGAGAATCATGAAGCAGACAGCTAAA
Organism: Phalaenopsis hybrid cultivar; assembly: GCA_002079205.1. Lineage (NCBI taxonomy): Eukaryota > Viridiplantae > Streptophyta > Magnoliopsida > Asparagales > Orchidaceae > Phalaenopsis > Phalaenopsis hybrid cultivar. The sequence goes on along the minus strand of JXCR01013524.1, from coordinate 10,308 downwards.
GCTGCCACGGTAGGTCACATGTGGCATGGAATTAGTTAATCTTTCATAAATTCTTGAGCTTGAGGTATGATTGTTTGTAAAATATGGGAGTGATGGTAAGTTCTTTTAATGAGGAATTGGTGATGAGATAGGTTTGTAGTTGGTGAGTGTTAGGAAAGGTGAGAATTGCTTCGTAGTTGGGGATTGATCCAACTGGTTTTGTCGGTCTTAGATTGCCAAAGGGAGTGTGGATTATGTGAGATATCATTCAGTACAAGGATTGAGAGCAAAAGTTAAAGTTACATTCTTTTTATCATGTGTTTCGGATCTGGAAGGTGGTACAACCCAATAACACAATGTTTGATGAAAAAATATGAATGTATTTTGTACTCAAGAAGAAGAAATTAGTATACAAACAACATAAATAACAAAAATAAGTAGAGAAATATAAAATTTTATTCAATTACTAAAATACAACTATTATTCAGCAAGAAAGTAGAACAACATTAAAAGAAAAAANAAAAAAAAAAAAAAAAAAAAAAAAAAAAAAAAAAAAAAAAAAAAGAAAACAGAAAGAAAACAACTGTAAAAATGAAATTACTTGAACCCAACAGAAATATAACAACCGATAGATAAATTAAAAACATGAATAATTGAGTTTGAAGAGCCAAACTTAGTAAATAGTCATCATTTATAAAAAATTAATGATAAAGTACTCGATATACAATATGAACATTAATAAAATAAGACAATTTACTGCACGCACACCATTTGGAAGTTATCGAGTGACATTAAGGGTCCGTTTGGGGCGGTTTATTTGGTGTGGTGACATTTTGAATATGCATTTGGACTGTTTGGGTAAACTGCATTTTGACAGCTTATGCGTTTTGAAAACGCTAAAAGTGGCGTTTTCACACCGCACCTACTAGGTGCGGTGGCAGCTTCCTGACAGCGGTTTGTCTTTTCCAAAAAAATAAAAATTTCTAATAACCACCCGCATCTAGCTTATCAGTAGATTATTTTTAATCAACTTATCAGCAGATTATTCAATAAGCTGCAACTGCCCCAAACAAACCCTAAAGGATGGTCACATCTTAATAATACTGTAATGCTTAAGTGAAAATTATTGCATGCACTGAACATATCTATAATATGGTGCTGGCTATAATTGATCATTAACTAGATTGCAATATGGAACAATCAATTTTATATATTCCACTGCAATATTTGTTTTCAATATTACAATCAGACCTTATTAGTATATGACTCAACAATCATTTTAAAATTATTTCAACACACACACACACACACACACACACACATACACACACACACACACACACACCCCAATCCCAAGCAAACCTAACAATTTTTTGTGGACTTATAATTTTGTTGGCCTGTCGGACTGCCTAGCCAACATCAAATTATCCTACACACTATTGTATACAAGCATACAATTGCAAATTATCCAATAGATAATTTACAAGTAAAATGACCAATGTTATTAATATTTCGAGTATGATTATCCTATGAAAGGAATCTAGTACAATTATAAGGAAAAAGGTGCAGGAAAATAATTAATACTATGATTGTCAAATTTATCTAATATGTAGAAATCCATGCAATAATACAACAAAGCAAGTATTTTCATGTGAACAACTACTTTGATATGAATAATAAAGGAATCTTACATATGGTTTTCAACAAAAAAATAAAATGAAATAGTAAGACTGATAACCTACAAAGATCATTAAGAATCTAATACAAGCAACAATGATAGTTTCCCTGACAACAACGAGGGTTATGTTTTTCCTGTAATAAACAGTAGACATATAAATTTGAAGCGAGAAATACAAAACTCACCATCAATTTAAGATTCAACAAATGATGTTGGACAAAAACCTGTTGAAAATAACCTTATAAAAAAATATTATATTTGATATGCCATCAATAAATTTTCATCATCCCATATAGATCTTGATGCATGACACAAATCTTGAGGTAATTTTTTCAGCAAGAAACATTCAAATTTCAATTAAAGCTAATTAGAACTCCAATTTTCAGCAAACTTATAGTCAAACTGACTGGCACAAAAAGAACCTCATCACACCAAAGTTGGTACAATCCATGTCAGATCTAGCTGTTAAACCACTGTTGGAAGCTTTCAGTGCTTAACTAGAAGGTCAAATTAATTTTAAATGGATTCCAAATGTGAAAAGATTATAGTCAAATTAAGGGTCTCAATAGAACGAATCTAATGAGCCCAAGATCACTGAATTATGACATCGTTAAGACACTCAAATATCCATAAATATCTTTCAAATAATTGAATCTCACTTGTTTGTCCGATAGAGTGGTCCAAACTCCTTTTTTATTTACATGGAGGACTCTCCAAGACATTATAAATAGAGTCTTACTCCTTTAATGAAACATGCACAACCTCGAACTGGAGGAAGCCCAAAGCTTGGAGGAGAAGGAATTGAGGTCCAGTGTTATGTACCAAAGGTCCAGCAAACACCACCAGCTTCTTTAGCTGCCTGCAGCCGTCGACCACTATATGTCACCCCTATTGATTACAACAAAGCCCTTTTCAGAATCATGATCTATGCTACAGAATCCCGACATAGATTGCAGAGTAAGGAAGCACCAAACGAAGCTATGTGATGATATACCCCAAAGACGACATAATGACACACTCGAAGATAGTGTAACGACACACCCTAATATTGATATAACAACACACTCCAAATATGATGCAATGATGCCTCAAATAATGTGTACTGATGTATGAAAAAAGTGGTGTAACAATGCATCCCACATACAATGCAACTACGCTTCCCGAAGATGGTGCACGTACAATAACTGTTTACAACAATCTTACTCTATACAATGAGTCTCTTGTCCCTTGAAGTTTACTCATTGTAGCTCATCACTATGACTTAAGTGATCAACTATGGTCTACATGGTCCACAAGTCATGCAACTCTCAATTTTGACTTCTATTGCCTACAGACATTATTACAGGTGATGCAACTTCGAACTTTGACCTATGTGGTTTATGGATGTTATCACATCTCATGCTACTCCTAACTATGGTCTTGTTGGACTACGGACATTATCATAAGTTCTGCATATCTCAAGGTTAGGATCTACAACTTATAGATGTTAGTGCAACTCACTACTATGACTTATGTAACCAACTGTGACCTATGTAGTTTATAACTCATGTAACTTCAAACTCTAGTCTCTATGACATACTGACGTTATTGCAACTCACTACTTTCTATGTGACTGACCTACATGGCTCACAATTTCTACAACTCCCTGTTACGACCTTTGTGTCATATCGACGCTCCTGAAGTAATCATCTATGACCCATATAACCAACTATTACCATGAATTTTAACTATGGCCTTTATAACAGGTTGGCACTACAACCACTGTGTGTACAACATTCATGACAAACTACTGCCTCCATAGCAATTAAATATGGCCTTAGGCCATTACAACCATCATTGCTGAGATTTGTTGGGCATCAACTTTGTAATTTCATCTTCCCTAACTCAAGAGAAGAGTGAGACCGTATACTCACCATTATATTGTGGATTATTTCAGATGGGATAGGCCCCATGATTTTATCCTCTTTACAGGGTCTTTCATGTGAAAAATCTTAGTATCTCTACCTGTCATTTTAATTATATAAGCATGAGATGAATTTTTGTGCAATGAAAAGACCCTAAATAATCACTCTACCATCATGAATCTTTTGACACACATCAATTTTTTTTATCTAGTTTATATTAAATAAATCCAACACATGCGAACATACAATCAAAATTATTCATGTTTTAAACACATTAAATTGAGTTTATTAGGTTGAATTTAAATGATCTAAATTGAAATAGAAACAAGTCAATTGTTACAAAAAACTGATCTACTTAATCTTACATTAAAGAGACTAAGCTGCTCATTTTTCTCCCTCTTATTGCTCATTCTTGCTATCATGAATCGAGCGGTTGAGATTTTCATTGCGTTCACCCCTTTCCCTACATAACCGTGTTGGTTTTTGTTTTTTAATATTTGTGTTCCTCCTTGCCACCATCTTAATTGAGTAGATCATATGGTAAATTTTCCATGCTCCTTGATGCTTTAGCCTACTAACCTATGCAATGCTTTAAGGGTGATTGAGGCCGGGTATGGCAACAACTCTTCTATAATCGCCAAACATATTCAACCGAGTCTCCTTCCTTCTCCTCAAAACCTTACTAGCCACTTTGTTTTCTTTCTTCCTCATGTGATGTACAACAAGGATGCCCTCTCATCCCCTTTCTTCTGATCTGGCTAATGATAAAGAAAAGTTGGTTTCTCTTCCTTCTTCCTTTTTTGTCTACCAAGTCTTTTCAAAAGTAGTAACATCTCTCCTTTCTCTTCTACTTTCCATTCTTAATTTCTTAATGCTTCTAAATTATCTTTTATCCCGTTCATGCTTGTTAGATAAATTTAACTTTCTTGAATAAAGTTGAATTTAGGAGGGCTTAGAGTATTTATTTCATATAGTAGGTTTTACGTATGTGTTTGGTAGATCGTTGTAATGGGAGCAAATTATCCAACATCAAAAACTTTTTGGTATTTTCACTTTATTTATGAGTTATTATTTTTTTTTTGGTATGGATATTTTTGTTTTTGTAGTTTTTTCTCTTAGATATAGTCCTATTTTTTTGTTGATATGTAACTAAGTGTTTTAGTAATATAAAAAAAAAATAAAATACGATTTTACTACTTATTTTTATCCTTTATATTTTTTAAATTGAATTCCCTCCTTTTGAGTATAAAACAAGTTTATATCTTTTCATCACCTTCCTAACCCGGGGTGCAACAAGAAGTAGTTAAGAACATTTGTGACTAAAAATGACTATTTTGTAAGTCTAAGATCTAGTTTTTGCCACTTACTAATTAGGGTCATATATGTTGTTGTGTATCTTTGAAGCTAATAAAAGGCAATGTCATTATTGTAATTGAACTCATTTAGAGAATGATTATTATTTTTCCTATTTTGTTCTTTGTCTTGTATTAATTTATTGAGTCTCCCTCGTCAACAAGAAGTGAACAATCCCATATATAATTTACTTCTTATCACATATTTCATTGTGAAATCTTCATCCTCTACTCATTTCATCGTGGCCATAGGGTTCAAAGTTAAACCACATTAAAATCCCCCTCCCTAGCCTATCCAACCTTGTCCCAATCTCATTGTTTGGATGACTTTTTATCTTTCCTCAAACAACAAAATATCTCAAGTAAAAAAGGCTTTTCATCTTAGAAATCGCTCCGTTGCGCACCATCCCTCTATGGGCCACACGACACTAACCTAATTCCATTGTTCAAAATAATATTTTTATAAATCTATTTTTTAAACTTACCTCATCAAAAATCTGAACTCTTCAAAGTTGGAAAGACAACACACATAAAAAGGTGATTAAGAAATTATAAATCTCCACTCACATCAAAAAAATTATAGCCCAAAATTTAATGCTGGAGTCCACGATACGAGCCTCCAACCAATCTCATGTGCCTAACCATTCGACGGATCATCACACCAGCGGGATCAAACCCCCGACCCCAGAAGACTTAGAACTGACATAACATATGTCAACCAAAGGAGCCGGGGAACACAACACAATATTATATCTATATATAGATAATATGCTTAATGGTAATTAAAATTTTATCTCACCATTATCCAATTTTGTGGAGTTATTATTGAATTGAGTTAAAGGAGAAGCATATCCATTCCCTTTTGCAAAGCCTTGGTAGTTATGTGGTCTTTATTGGATGGAGTAAAGGAGAAGCCTATCTTGTTCTCCATTGCCATCTCCCTTTTCAAAGCAATGGTTTCAAGGAGAAGATTATATCCTTGTCTCTTTTATTATGTAAACTTTTCTTTTTCTAAAATTTAGGTTATAAGGACCAAAATATAAATATCTTTGTGTATATATTAATATAATAAGTTTGTGCGTTTGAACTTGAACCGATGAGAAGAAAAATAAAAGACTTCGATCACTCGCATACAACTCTAAATGAAACTCGTGCTTAATTTCTATGAATTTTTCTTCACAGGGTTTGCATGAATGTCACGCAATTCTTATATATTTATATATCTAATTAATATCTAAATTTTGATATTTATTTATCTAATATTTTAACGTGGCAGTTATAATCATATTTTTGTATGTTCATATTTTATTTTAAAAAAACTAATATGAATGATATTTTGATATCAGTTGAGGGTTTGAATGTTATAGAAGTAATATTATAGTTTAGGCTAATTAAATCTGATATGTCATCAACGGATTTTCATCATCTGATACAGAGGTTGAGACATATCATGAATCTCGGTACTATTTATTGAGCAAGGAACGGTTAAGCTTCAATTAAAGACCGTCACTCGCCGAACGTCGTCGATCACAGTCAGCCGCTCCCTACGCGTTACAACGAAGCGCCTTACACAGAACAATGATTAATGTTGAGGAGTAATGAAGTGTTGTACGGAGTAGAGACCATCATTGTAGAGCAATAAAGCGCTTTGTCGAGTAGTTGTTATGTGAAAACAATGCAGAAACAAAGAAATTCACAAAACAATAATCGAACACAACATATTTACATGGTTTAGCATTAAGTTGATTTGCCTACGTCCACGGGAAGAGAAATTTTACTAGAATTGGATGGGAGAAAGAAAACGATTAGGGGTTATAACTCACATTGCTCACCATCTTATACCTTCTCATGAACCACATGTCCCTTTTATAAAGGAGGATTACAACGTATAAGTAAATAAAGCCAAAATAACAGATTACCCCTAATTACAAATAAACCATAAAAACAACAATCTACACCTCATCTTATACTTCCAGGTAAGTGAGAGATGACCAAATGAGCTCCAAACTCCAATTTAGCTGCACCAAAGTAGTTGCCTACGTACCCCCTCTTCTGAAGGGATCGCACCTTGCATAGTTCTTCAAAATGCATGATTGGGTAATCAATCTTAAGCTCAGATGTGCACCAAGCTTCTGCAGTAGGTGAACTTCTGCAGTAGGTGAACTTCTAGACTAGTAGTTCCTTCGTGAACATGTCTGATGGATTCTCCTTCATATTTATCTTGTTTAATAGAACCTTATCGTCATCAATGAAGTCCCAAAAAAAGTGATACCTAATATAACGTGTTTGGTACAAGCATGATGAACTGGATTTATGGCTAAAAATATTGCACTTTTGACTGTCCTAGAACACCATGAGAGACTCCTTATCAACTCCCAAGTCATCCAATAGGTCTTGCATTCATATTGCTTCCTTCATCGCCTCTGTGACTGCCGTGTACTCAGCCTCCGTAGTAGAAAAAAGCAACAATAAACTAAAAAACCACTCTCCAACTAATTGGATCTCTTGCCAATGTGAATACATAACATGTTGTAGATCTCTGTCTATCCATATCACCTACATTGTCTAAGCCAGTGTAGCTTACACATAAATCTGCAATAGACGACTGCCTCTCAAACGCCAAGCCAACATCAATTGTACCTTTTATATTCCTAAGAATAATCTTCACAACTAGTCAATATTTTTTTTCTTGATCATGCATGAACCTACTCACAAGACCAACTGCTTGTGTAATGTCTCATCTAGTACAAACTATGACATACATCAAAATGCCCAAAATGCTCACAACACTAGCATTTGAAATTGATCATATATCTTTCCTTTCATGATCATCTTTAGGATATTGATCTCAACACAACTAAGAGGGAGATGCAATGGGTATACTCATTGCCTTCCTTAAGTCATCAACCCTAAATTTCTTCAGCACCTTCCAAACATAAGTTCATTGCGAAAGCCAAATCTTTTTGGTCGTCTTAAGAGGATTGGGAGACTCTGCTTTTAGACTGGCATTGCAGTGATTTCTATTATTTGGGAATTTTTTACAAACTTCCCTGAAGCTTCAATTTTTTCGTCTTTGCTAGAGGGAAGCAAGTTGATATTTCTTCTTCTAGGATTAATTTTTTGTACTCATTGTATGATTGTCCTGATAGTTTCTACAATCATTTTACTTTTGTTGATTCTGACTTGGTTGAAATTATCAACTTTTTTACTGTTGGGAAGAGAATTTGGAAGGTTAGAAATGATAAAAATTAGTTTCCTTTTTTGGCTTTGACTGTTGTTTCTAAGGCTTGGCATTATTTCATATCTGTCAAGCTTCTTTCCTTGATGACTTTTAGTGAGGTGACTAGGGATAGAGTTGCATTGAATTTTCTTCGTCAATCTAGAAATTCCATTGATGTAAAATCCCTTATCAATCATTCCATTTGAAATATGACAAAAGGGGGATCTACTATTGGTCTTAGTCTCCCCTCCACTATTTTCACTTTATGCCAAAATTCTGGTGTCACTTATGAGAGTAGGGAGGAGCAACACCAAACCCTAAAATTCTAGATGAAATATTAGGGTTTATAGTCAACATGAGGTATTTGGGAGAGGTGAAAGTTTTTCCCAACCTTCCTCTTCTACTCTGAGATCTCGCCCCTCTACTTATATGACTTCTATATCTGAACGTTTGGATACTCTAGAGCATGATGCTGCAATTAGTCAGGTGGAGGTGTATGATTTGTCAAACAAAGTGACACATATGGATTGACAGAATAAAAACCAATTCGATTTTATTGCGAGTTTTTGGGCCTCCTAGTTGGAAAATTATAAGAGGAACCGGTGGTTAGGAGAAGAGAATATGATAGTTTTTCTTACAATCACTTCGTATCTGCCTTATGAAAACACTTGACAACCTATGGAAGAAGATGAGGAAAGAGAATAAGAAGAAGGAGAAGAAGAAGGAGAAGAAGGAGGAGAAGATGAGGGCGGTGATGGTTGAGTTGGCTATTGCTTCTGCTTGTGGGATAATTTAGTTATTTTCACTTGATTGCTACTCTTACTGTTTGATTTGTTCTTGTTAATGTAGAGTTATGTTTTTGTTGTAATATGTCTTGCTGTACTTTATTTTAGACTTTCATTTCTATTATTTTTTTGTTTTTAGACTTTTATTTTTGTAATTAATTTGATATCATTTATGTATTTTTAGTTCATGTTTTGAAGTATTTTTATGTGTTATTGATGTTTATATTTATATTCATTGTCGTTGAAGTGATCATTTGTACAATCATCATATGTAATTGTTGTTGTTTTTGTTGTTATATATGTTTTTCATAACATTTAATTTTTGTAATTGCTTTTGATTAACTTATAACAAAACCTTAAAATTTAATGCTTGTTGACATTTGTAGAGTAGATTGAATTCGACACCACAATAATCTTGATAAAAGAAGAAACATATTTATATAACGATTAGAATCTTCTTGAATTAAACTAAACTAATTGTGGAATGATAGTTGCAATTTAATAAGTAATTATTTAATTGTCATATTTAATTTTCAAGAAGATTTGGTTGACAGGTAAGTTAATTGCAGCTAGATGTGATCTTTTTGAAAATTTAGCCTCAGTTTTATTTGAATTTTATGTTAATAATTTTGAGCTTATAAGTCTTGAATTAAAAAAGGGATGTTAGGGTGTTTTAGTTTAAGGAGATTGTAGTAAAATTCAAAATCATTAAAAGGTTAATCCAACTATAGTAATCCTATAGGATGCGAATAAAAAAATAGGATTATCTAAAAAGAAATGGGATTGAAAATATTTATCCTATAGAAAGATTGAAAATAAGGAAAGAAGAAAAAAAAAGTTATAAATGAAAAACATTGAGGAGAAGCCTTAATAAAAATTGGTTTTACAACTATTTTTTTTTCAATTAAAAACTCTTTAACATTGGTTTTACAACTATTTTTTTTTCAATTAAAAACTCTTTAACAGTTTTTTAATTAATTTTATTTAATTTTTTATAAATTACTAACAAATCATCTCACGGAGGACTAAATTTATAGAATCTGACATCTAGACTATATTAGCTTAGCTGTTATTAAATCCATTGAAGTGAATATGCGATTCAAAAACATTTGATAAGTTCAAAGTTTCTTCAAACACATGTTTTAGAATAATTCAATAAAGGCTTCTCGTAATTAACTCTATCTCTTTGGAAGTCTGGTTGTAGGTGGTCACTTATAAAAAATCATTTCTATTATGTACAATAAGATAAAATGCTTATATTTTGTTTTTATTTGGGGATAAGAAACTTTTAAGTTTGGAGGATTTTGATACGTTGAAAAATTGACAATTATATACATACATACATATATATATATACATACATACATATATATATATACATACATACATA